>CAJVPT010005294.1:0-12359 GCA_910592055.1 Acaulospora colombiana | reverse complement strand
AAACTAGCTTAGTGGACTTCTCATATTTTTTAAGTAGTGTAGTCCTTTAACTAATAATGTACAACGACAAGTTAGTCACTTTGTGTAAGTCTGTAAAATATTTAGGTATTTCTCAATATCTCAATAAAGATATGCCATTGCAGTATGATTGTGAATTAAAAAAAAAAAAAAAGCTCATCAATAATTAAAACAAACCAGAATTTTGAACAAATAAAATTAATAAATTTAAATTTGGTATAGAAAAGAATAAAAAATAGGCACACTTAGAATATTTTTTTTAAAGATTTTTATGAAAGAAGCTTCCTTATTAAATTAATCAATAAAGAGTTATCAATACTTTTCAAATTAGTCATAAGTAGACTAGATTTATATAAACAAATAGAGTATTTAATATACAAATAGTAAGAAGAAACAATATCATATCTATTTACATATTCAATATATAAAGTCCAATAATAAAAATATAAAAAAAAAATAATGGATATTCTAAAAGACTTTTGAAAACTTTTGTATAATAAAAGAAAAGAAATGGAAAGAAAAAAATAAGACTTTTGATTATAAACAGAGTAGAATTAGGAGAATTGAACAAATATATAGTCAGGCTTATAGAAGAGATTACAGAAACAGATTAAAATATACTAAACTTTTATATAAAATTAATACAAAGTAAACTAATATTAAAAATGTCAAATCTAAAATATTGCTAGAAAAGAATAGATAAAGAAGCCCAAAAGTGAATAATAAAGATATAGTAAAAGGTTTGCAATCAATTTCAAGAGAATATTTGAAATAAAAAGTGTTCAAGAATAATTGAATGGGAATAAGCACAAAGGAATCTATAGAAAAGACAAAATAAAAAGACCAGTCAGTCCTTTAGATCAGAACAACAAGATTACAATTATAAAAAGTTCTTACTGAATGAAGAAAAACTAAAAAATGAGAGCTTGAAATGAGTATTACCAGAAGAAGTAAAGTATAGAATAAGATGGTTAAGGTTTTAACTTCTGTCAGAATTCATAAAGAAAATCTGCAGTAGTAATCTATAGATAATGAAATTGGTAGTTGGAAAGATCTTTACCTGAGTTACTAATGAAGTGATAAATTACCCCTGAAGTTATACTTAAAGTAATAATAATTAAGACAAATAAGCTAATTAGAGATTTAACTTTATTAATATATTATATATATATATTATACTAATGTTTAATAAAATACACATAATTAGTCTGATAAAAAATAAAAAAAAAAAAAAGTAAAATACATTCTAATAATCTCTATAACAGAAAAGCAGATACCCTAAACATAAAAGTTTTAAACTTTTTAATAATAGAATAAAAAAATCTTATTTTATATAAGATTATCACAAGAATTAAAAAAAAATTTTTTAAACTGCTGGCTCAGCCTTACTTTATTTGATTAAGTAGAGTATACATACAGTATATCTATGCTAGTACTACCTATATTAACCAAGTAAAGTTTGATAGAAAAGGAAAGAAATTCACCTCGCAGCTTATCGTCAACCCTATTGGGAGCTAACCAGCCAAGGCTGGACTAGTGCTATATAAAATTTTGAAGATATCTGATGGGTGTGTAATATTTTTCATGTATTTGCCTATATAGTTATTGATTAAATCGACGAATTGATCTTTTATGAGTCTTTCTATTGCATTAAGCCAGTTGCTTTTGATTGGGTGCTATATCTGGTAGTTCTCTCAATCTTCCTTGTGATGCCCTGTGTTTCTTTCCACTTGTGAAAGTCGTCATATCTTGTTTTCCATATGCTGAGGAGGTATTTGCTTAAGTCTTGTTAGATTTCTTTTATACATTGTTTTCTGGAGGAGTGATCTGTTATACCTTTAGTAACTGTGTTAATGGTTTCTTTTAGTATGGCTCCTTTGACTAGGCATTTTAAGTATTCTAGAAAGTGTAGTAAGTTATTTTTCTAATATTCATGTAGATGTCTTTCTGTGTTTGATGTTTTGCTGAATTGCTATATCTTTTGTATTATGATATTTTGAAGATGCTTTTCTGTTTTTCCTTGTTGATCTTTGTAGAGAAATGGGCGAATATTTGTTTCTCTGTTATTGTATTTAATACATTTGTCATCTTTATATAAGGTAGACAAATGGCCAAAGAGTTTAGTTTTGGTGGATAATTCTTCATTCCAGAGGCTGAGATTGAACTTCCTCTATTATTGGTCTTTCCAATCTGTTGTGGAGTTGCTCATTTGAGTTGGTTAAAGGTTTTTCAGATTTATAGGCCAGTGGATATGTCTGATTATCCTGTCACTGAATTCATTTCTTGTTCTATTTAGGAGTCTCCATTTTGCTAGATGTGTGGCTCTAGTTAGCTCTTTTGCCATACTTTTGATAGGAATCTCGATTTCTGTATTAGTCCTATTGAGGGATTAATGTGTATTGCTAATTTTGGGTAGGGATAATGTGTATTGTTCTGTATCCAGGAGTCATGCCATTAATGGTGTTGATAGTGGCTAGCTGATCTGCTTTTTTATTATATTTGTCTCCAGTGTGTGCTTTGACTTTTGTGAATTCTAGTTTGAGGTGATTGTGTCTAACTATATCATAGATCTTTTGTATGATTCCTAGATTTTTTTTTGTTTTCTAAGATTGTGTATATGATTTGATTTCATTGTTTTTTATATACTATTAATAGCAGCCTGGCTATCTGTGTATATGTTTACCCTGCTGTAGGTGGATAGTACACTTACTGCTGTCATGATGGCTGCCAATTCAGCTCTAGTTGAGAAGGGGAAGTTTTATATTTGTCTTTGGAATTGTACTTCTTGATTCTCTCTGGTGATAATGATCCAGCCAAAACCCATATAATATTGGTTATCATGTTGTGACATAGAGCCATTTGTATAAATTTCGAAATTGATATCATTTTGAATTTGAAGTGCAATGTTGATTAGTTCACTAGTGATGTTGTGTTCTGCATTTACTATTGTTTTAAGTTCTTTTATGATGTGATGTGTTTCTATATTTGGGCTCTCTACTCTATTGTATTTGGTTGGAAGTAGTATGTACTGCTGATTTTTTTAGTGCAATTGATACTGAGTTGGGAGATACTCTGTTCCTTAGTACAGTGTTAACTTTTGACAGATTAGATCTTGTTGATATCTTGCTGTGCTGGATATGAATTGAAGTTATGCTTCTATTAGTAGTCGTGAAAGTGCACTTGAGCTCCAGTCTGTTGTTTTGGTTAATGTCACAACTCTTACATTCGAAGAGTGGAAACTGGTTGAAGACTTGTATATAGTGTCTATAAAATGTGTGGTTATTGTCTATCATTTTTTGTTTTCTTCCTATTACTGTGTGGTTGTTTATGGTTGTGACAATCCTGTGAGGTCTCATTGTTTGTACTTCAGTGAGGGACTGCATTGTAAGAAGTGATTCATGTATTATTGTTGCTCTTTTGAGATCCATAATATAAGGGTATGTTGTAAATTGAAGAATTATATAGGGGTTGGGCCTGGTACTGTCTTCCGGTGAATTCTGATAGCTTGGCACCATTGTAGAACCTTTTTCCTATCACCATTGAGAAGTTGTCTGGTGAAGAGTATATTGTGTCTCTTTAGTCCTGAGTGGATTTTCCTATATATCTCTGGCTCTACTATTTCTTCTATGGTAGTATCTACTTTTTCTATCATGTGAAAGTTGCTGTTATGAATTTTGTGAAAGGTAAAGCCATGTGTTCTGAGTATTCATATTGTATCGTATGTTAAGTTTCTTCCTGGTTCGAGCATGGGAGCCTGGATATTGTTATATATCTCTCTGGTGAACCAGAACATATTCTGCAATATTTGAAGGCAGTGGTGAGCAATATCTCCTGTGATATTCTCTTGGTTGATCCTGGTGCACCAGTTATTGGCATGTAACTGAACTTGTTTATTACAAAGGTGCATTATGTTATATTCATGTTGGTTGTATAATATACTATTGGGTGCTATTCTGGCAAGTCCAATTTTGTGCTTGAATACAGTTATAAGTTTACTTATCAGTTGGTTGCAGGTTTGTTGGGTTAGGATAATGTCATTTCAGAAATATTCAATGCTGGGCATGAGGATATAATTGATGATGTATTGTACTTGTTTGTCAGTTACTTTTTTCATGCCGAGGAGTATACATGTGCTTGTGATTTTTTGTTTTATTAGAGTTTTCTAGTAGTCTTTTCAACCAGAGCTATCATACCATACACCGAGGATTCTAACTGGTGTATTTGTTTGCCACTCCTATACTGTTTGGCTATTTATTTGGATTCCTAGCTAGCGTTCTTTTTCTGTTGCATTAATAGCAATTAGTAGTAACTTTACTGGATTGACTTGAATATCATTTATATGATAGAATTCTTCCACTATATCTATTATTCTTTGGAGGTCTCTTTTGTTACTCATCAGTCAAGTAGTATCATCCATGTATGCACTGACCTTAATATTGTTGTCTTTTCTGTCTAGCCCTTTTTAAATCAGTACAGATTTTGGAGCTAATTGTATATCCTTTGGGATATTGGCTGACTATTGAGAGAAGGGAAACATAGAAAATTCTCCAAAGGATTGGAGATATTGTGTCACCTTGATCAATTCCATCTCTTACTTGGTATGCTTCTGTCAGACCAAAACAGGTTATGACTTTGTTGGATCGCTCTTGCAGTATGTTGCTAAGGATTTGTGTGATTTGTGTTGGTATTTGTATTCTTTGGAGAGCTAGCTGTAGCATTTTGATGTTAACTGAGTCATATACTTTGGACATGTCTTGGCTTAGGATCCAAGCTTGTTGTTTGTTCTCCTTTGCATGTTTAATGATATTGTTTAAAATATGTATGAGGTCCTACATACTATTTCCTGGGAGTGCAGCCTAGTTGAGTTCAGATAATATTTTGTGTTGGGCAAGACAGATAGTTAAGTGATCAGTGATAATTTTAGTAAAGATCTTTCTTCCTGCATCTAGGAGTGTTATAGGTCTAGTTATATCAAGATTGTTTACTCAATATTTGGGCTTGGGTATGGGATAGATACGGCCTCTGCTCTATTCTTTTGGTGTTATTCTATATTGAATTATTAGGTTGAAAATTGCACACAATTTTGTTTTTGCTTTGCTTTGCAGATATTTATATGCAATGTAAGGAATTTGATTTGGCCCGGGAGCAGATTTTGAGCTACGCTGTCTAATTGTTCTCTTCAGTTCTTGTGTTGAGATGTTATCGAGTATATCTTTATAGAAGTGTTTCTTGATATGTGATTTAGGCTTGTATTCTTCTAGCCAGTATGGATGTTGTGTGATGTCAACAATGTTTCTAGGTGGGATCCAGTTATAAAAATGTTCACGAACTTTATTCTTGATGTCTGTTGGTTCAGAAAGAATCTTAATCTCCTCTGAGTTTTGTATAATTAGCTTATTGAGAAGTATTTGTTCTCTAGGTCTCTCCATTATGCTATCTATCATGGCTCTTTTGTTGCTGTTAAGATATTCTTGTCTAATATGGATTCTTTTTTTGATGGCCTGTACTTGTCTTCTCTGGAAGATTACTTTGGCAATAGTTTTGTGTGCTTTGATATTGTCTTTGATGACCTTGATCCAGTGTTGAATGTATAAGGAAGAATTGTTGGTTTTAATTTTGTTCAATATTGCTGTTAGATCTGGAAGAAGTTCTTGCATTTGACTAGGTGTCTCGATTGACTGTAATACTTGGTTCTCTGTTGTTACTGTTGCTGACTGTCTAAGATGTGTAAAAAATCTTTGCAGTTGTATAAGGAGAAGAGCTGTTTCTGTATTACTGTATTTGTTTCTTGTCCTGTGGTGTTTTTTCATTTTAGGTACATGGCTTTTTACGTCTTTTTACAGAATATCACTAAAGCAGTTCCATCTTTAGTTAATATCTAGATTGCTTGTACTTTTGGTGAAGAGATGGTATTCTACTTGTTTACTGAACTTTTTTTATTGTTCAGTTGTGATCAGATACCAGTTTAGACGAGGGTTGGGTGTATGGTGTGAGGCTTGTTTGGGTCTGTCTAAATACCAGACTTTCAGTTCTATTGTTATTGATTTGTGATCGCTTTGTATAAGAGGTGCTGTAGTGTCTTAAATAGTGACTGCTCTAGATTGCCAGGTTGCTATAGGGTTTATCCATATTTGATTGATTCTGCTACTCAATGTACCTCTATTCCATGTATACTTACGTTTAGTTGTATTATGTTTTCTGTATATGTCTTCTTATCCATTGTCTAGTAGAATTTGTATATGTTTGCCTGAGGAGCTACACTTTTTGTTTGCCCTGTTAATGTTTTGCTTGTCCATAGTATGATTAGGGATATCATTAAGATCCTCCAGTACCATAATGTGTCAACCTTTTTCTGTTGTTTCTTGGATCTATTTGTTAAGGGTGTTGGTAACTGTATGCTTTTCTTTTTCAATATCTTGTGCTGAGAAGTATATTCCTATAATTCTCATTTTTTCTTTATGTGGAAAAGCCAGGTCAGTGGCAATAAGTCTCCCAGCCAGTGTTTTATAGTTGTATATCTAATAAGCTATTTCTTTGCTGATCATCATATTAAGATCTTATCTGATTGTTTGGGATTCCTTATATGTCCAAATAGTTTAATATTTTGTATGTTGCCAGTGTTTTGATTGATAGTGTGAGCCGTTGGTTTCTGTAGTGACTATGATGTCCCATTTTGCTGAGCTGCAAAAGTTAAACCATGTTTCTCATTTGTGTATTTCTACAAGTTTTTGTAAATTGAATGTGATAACTTTCCAGATGGGTTTGTAAAGGTGTCTATTTGTCTGTGTAGATTCTATCACATGTATTAGTGGAGGTGTATTGTTGTCTGTTATTATGTTTATTGAATTTTGAGGGGTTTCTTCTTGGTATGATGTTGTATTAGGTAGCGTGGTGTTGATATTAATACCAGGTGTTTCTTGGTGTTGTATATTTTTGATGTTCAAGTTACTCTTCATTATTGTTGATTTGGAGAAGTTTGTGTATTACCTGCAAAGGAGTCAATAATTGCATTGTATATGCGATCCATATTTTGATCTAGTTTTTGCATGAATAATTGAATTCATTATTGTTGAGTGCAAATATCTTGGTTACTGTTAGTAGGAGCCTCTTCTATTGTTGAGTTATCTTCTCTTTTACCATATGAAATTGTGTCCTCTTCTATATATTTGCTATATTCTTCATCATAGATCTCAAGGTTGATGATGCGTTCATCCAGGTCTACAATTTCTTCTTTAATCTGTATGATTTCTTGTCTGATTTCATTAATAATATTTAGGATTTGTGTTAGGTCAGGTTGATGTGACTGTTCCATTGCTTTGTTTTTTCTTGTTGTTTTGACTGCTGCTGCATATGAACCTAGTCTGATTTTGATGTATTTGTTGGTCAAAGTTTTACGTCTGATTGTTTCAGGCATACAGATCTAAATCTATTATAGAGTTTGCCAAATCTATTTGTTTATTCAGTGTTATAGTGATTCCACTGTTCTTTTCTTTTCTAAATAGGATATTGAATAACTAGATGTATTGCGCTACCACATATTGTACAGAGTTTTGTATCAATTGGTTTTCATTCAGTTTGGATTTACCCAGGGTGAAGTTTTGTACTATTGCATTCTCTAGATCATTGTGATTACTGAATCCTACTATAGCAAATCGCTTGCATTTATATGACATATGTCTTGGAATATAGCATGTTTTTGCTTTTATTTGTTCGCATATATATTTGAGATCGAAGACTGTAGTATTGGGAGGAAGATTGGTCAGTTTTATTTCAGTGTTGCCACATGCTTTCATTTGGTTCATGTCCCATTGTGCATTAAAAATCCTGACTGAGTCTGATCGCAACAGGATACTCCACTTGTTGATTAGATCTTCTTTTGATTGTTGATCTGTGTATATAATGATTGCTGATTGCCACATTTGTTGTGTTGACATGGAAATGTTGGTAATTTCTCTATATTTGACGAATATTTATTGTACGTCTATAAATTTAGTGTTTAGAGGGATATTCCATACTCTGATACTTATTTCTTTATTTGGTTTAGAGGATGTGAAGGTCATGTGTTCTAGATGCTATCTTCAGTGTCAAGTAAGATAGTGTTGCATGCTTCTTTTGCAGTGGAGTGATTGCTAAAAATAGTAATAATATGTTCGTCTTCACCTTTTCCTTCACTGTGGATAGAGAGGAGACCATTAAGAGAGTTAAGGCTTTTGATTATATGTGCAATTTTTTGGCTGGTGGTTTTTATTGGGATAAGGGAGGTCTTGATCCCTGTTTTGACCTTTTCTCTACCAAATCTAGTAGT
The DNA here is from genome assembly GCA_910592055.1 of Acaulospora colombiana. Lineage (NCBI taxonomy): Eukaryota > Fungi > Glomeromycota > Glomeromycetes > Diversisporales > Acaulosporaceae > Acaulospora > Acaulospora colombiana. The sequence goes on along the minus strand of CAJVPT010005294.1, from coordinate 4,036 downwards.
GCTATCAATAGGGGTTCTTGGTCTGGACTTGCTGAATTTGCTTGTTATTCCTCTGGTTTTGGGTGTAATCTCTTGCCATGTTTCTTCACTTTGTTGGATGTTCTTTCTGCTACTACTTGATTCCTCCATCTCTATATCAGAGTCACCATTGTCAAATATAATCTTTTGGTCTTCTTAGTTGATACTGGGTCTGGTATTTGTGTTGTCTAGGTTTGCTTGATTGTTATTGTTTGTTGAATTTGGCCAGATTGTTTCTTCGACTTGTTCGCTCCATAAAGATTGTTTTTTGTTGTTTTGTTGTCTTGTTTTCATTGTTTGATAGGAATTGGAAGTCTAGCTAGAGTCTGTGTATTGCTGCAATTCGTCTCTAGGGTTTTCTGGCTGAGTTTCCTTTTCTTTTTCTTTATTTTTTTTCAAAAGTTTATCTTTCACCTTTTGTGTTTCTTTGCATGACAACCTTGTGTTACATTTAGATAGGGCATTCTCATTGTAGTTGTGTCTACCCTGAGCATATTGCTTTCATTGTTCTCTTGGAGAACTCATATTTCCATTCGTTTTTCTTCTTAGTTCACAAAATTGCCTAAAAAGAAAATTTTTAAGAAAAAAAAGATCTATGGGAAAGAGTTTTTTTTTTTGATCACAAGAATTAATTTTTTTTTTTTCATTGGCTCAGCCTTGCTTTATTTAAATCTAGTAGAAAGTTGTATATATCTATGCTATGACTACATTTGTTTACCAAATAAAGCTCAATAAGGAGAAACTTACCTCGTGACTTGTTGCCACCCTTTAAGGGGAACTAACCTGCCAAGGCTGGGCTAGCGCTATACAAAATTTCCAATAAATGGTAAGGAGTTGTGATCGACCTAATACTATTATGGATATACTTATTAACTAGACTATTGAATTGTTCTTTTATGTATTTTTCTCTTTCTTCTATCCATAGATCTAGTGTGGCAGTACTATATTTGTGTAGCTTTTCCCTGGCTCTTGTGATGCCTTGTTGTTTTTTCCAGTTGTGAAAGTCCTCACATCTGTTGTGCCATATTTTTTGTAGATATTTGATGATCTTTTGCGTGAGTTCTTGGAGACAAACTTTCCTTGTGTTTCGATTAGGAATTAATTCATTGATCATCCTGATTGTTTCTTTTAGGATGCCTCCTCGAATAGCAATTTCTAGATATCGTTTATAGTGTAAGGTTGTATTGGTTGAATATTTTAATAAGGTCTCTTTGGTTTTGCTGTGTTACTGAATTTTGTAACGGTCTTTTTTATGGTTTCAAAGAGAAAGTTGCCTGTTGTGTGCCGGTGTGTTTGGTAGATAAATGGGTGTGTATTGGATTCTCTTTGGCCACATTTTATGCATTTGTCATCTTTGTACAGTTTGGGTATTCTGCTGAAAAGTTTGACTTTCGTGGGTAGTTCTTCATTCCATATTAGAAGTCTAAATCTTCTTTGCTGTTGGTCAGGTTAGCTGATATAATGGTTGTTCATCTTGGTTGATTGTAGATTGTCTATGGTTGATGGACAGTGGATTTTTCCAATCACGAGGTCTTCGAAGTTGTTTCTAGTACGATTTAGGAGTCTCCACTTTGCAAGGTATATTGCTTTTGTGATATGTTTGGTCATTGTCTTGATTGGGATGTTCATTGTTTGATGGTCCCATTGAGGAATAAGAGTTAATTGTGGATTGGTTGTGATGTGTGTAGCTATCAGTCTGCTGTTTGGAGTCATTCCATATTTGAGATGAATACTTGCCAGTTTGTCTGCATCTTCGTTGTGCACTATTCCAGAGTGGACTTTTACCTTTTTTAGCTTCATTTTTATGTTATTCTTTCCACATATATCTCTTATTTGTTGCAGGAGATTGAAGTTCTTTTGTTTTCTGAGAGCTTTGATAGGGGTTGTGTTCATGATGTTGTTAATTCCATTTATAGCCACATTGCTATCTGTGTAAATATTTGCATGACTATGCTGTGGAAGGATGCTTAATGCTATCAGTATGGCCATTATTTTTGCACGATTTGAGGATGGATGTAGTGTTTGTCTGTGCTTGGAATGTGAACTCTTTTCCCTCGTATGTGATAATTTTAAGGCCTATTTCCATGAGCCATTTTTTGTTATGTTCTTTTAGTGATCCGTCTGTATATATGTCAAAAATCATGTTGTCTTGGATTTTACTGACTAATTCGGATAGTTCACTTTTGATACTACTATCAGTATCAAAGAGTTTGTTTAGACATTGGTTATGTCCTATGATGCTAGTATCAAAATTTATGCTGAGTCCATATCTCGGTGGTTTATTAAGTCCAGTGATGTCTGCATTGAGTTTGGAGATACTCTGCACCTGAGTGTATAGTTCTCAATGTTGGGAGTGTTACGCGTAGTTACTCTGCTTCTGTGGACTGGGATGCAAATTGAGTTTTGTTGACTTGCTGAGAAGATGCAGGGATGAAGGTCTTGGTTGTGTATATTGATAGCATAGCCTGTACATTCTGTTAGAGGAGACTGGTTGTTGATCCTGTTGTAGTGTCTATATTCTGTGACTTGATCATTCACCTTTCTTTGTTTTCTTCCAATGATAGTTTGGTTGTTCAACTTTGTGCTGATCCAGTGTGGTCTTGCTGTATTTTGGTCAGTTGATCTGGTGCACTGTAGAAAGGGATTGGTTGTAGGCTATTAAGACTATTTATTCGTGATCCATTTCAGGAGTCTCTTTTTCAAGGTGTGATACCAAGCTGGGGTGTAACCTTGTATGGTTTGGCGGTTATGTCTGATTAACTGGCACCAGTGTAGAGTCTTTCTTCTGTTGCTATTTAGCATTTGACCAATAAAGAGGATATTATGTTTTCTTAAGCTTTTCCTGTACTGATTATAGAAAGATGTGCTGGTAATTTCTTCTATTGGTGTGTCAGATTCTGTAATTGTTGTATATTTTCCATTAAGAGTATTCAGGAATGAGAAACTGTGTGTCCTAAGAAGCCATATTATGTCGTGAGTAAGATTCCTTTCTTGTGATAGAAGAGGTGCATGTATATGATTCGTTATTGCCTTTGTGGACCAAAATATGTTTTGTAATGATTGAAGTCTTTCTCTTGCTATTTCTCCTGTGATGTTATTTGAATTGATGTGTGATGTCCAGTTTGTGGCATGTAGGAGCAGCTGTCTGTCCCACAAATGCATGATATTGTATTCAGCGTCATTGTATAGCATGCTATTGTGGATTGTATTTGCTAGGCTGAGCTTGTGTTTGAAGGTAGTCATTAGTTTGTGCATCATTCTGTTATATGTGTCTCTAGTTAGGACTACATCATTGCAAAGATATTCTAGACTGGGCATGAGGACGTGGTTAATTATATATTGCATTTGTTTATCTGTGACTCATTTCATCCCTAACAACATTCGTGTTTTTTGGATCTTTTGTTTGATAAGAGCTTTTTGGTAGTCTTTCTTTCCTGAGCTATCATACCAGACTCCTAGTATTCTAATTGGGGTCCCTTTTGTGCAGCCAGGGATTCTTTGTCCATCCATCCATATTTCTTGGGATTAGTCTTGCTCTTTTCCATTTATTATTATCAATTATGATTTGTGAGGATTAACTTTGATATCATTGATGTGGAAGAATTGTTCAGCAGTATTAATGATGTACTGTAGCTCTGCTTTGTTGCTTGCGATCCATGTGGTATTATCCATGTATGCGCTAGCTGCGATGTTTATGTGTGTGGATGACCAGCCTTGATCCAGGAATTTGCAGGACTTTGTTGTCAAATGGTATCCTTTGTGTTTGTCACTTATCACTTTGAGAAGTGAGTCGTAGAAGATTCGCCATAGCAGAGGTGATATCGTATCTCCTTGGTCTATGCCGTCTCTTACTGAGTATGAAGCTGATGGGCCATGGCATGTGAGTACTATGTTTTTCCCATCCTGAAAGATACAGTCTAGGATCTTTATTAACTTGTCTGGGATTTTGATTCTGTGCAGTGCCTTTTTTAGCATTTCGATGTTAACAGAGTCATATGCCTTGGACATGTCCTGACTT
>CAJVPT010005293.1:0-12360 GCA_910592055.1 Acaulospora colombiana | reverse complement strand
CTACTGTTTACGGGGCTAATTTCTATTCTGGGAAAACAAGACAAATTGACTATGATGAAAGGCACTCAGCCCGGGATCGCTAAAGATGATCACAGATGATGTTCCGCAGAGAGTCCAAAAATAGTAGACAGGGTGGACTTTGGGTCTATAGTCACACAGAGTCATGTATACTTACACAGGATTGATGGAGGCAAGCGTGGATTCGTTACAAAGGAAGATAAATGATACAATCAAAAACACAATTCTAGAATCCATGTATAGTTAATACAACACATATTATAGAGACATAATATAATATTCATTGAACAAGCAATTAACTCTACAGATACAAGGATGCTACATTGAAGGAAATTGAATATCATAAACAAAACAAGAAAGAGAGACAGCCCAAAATAGTATAAAAACTCTTAGTAAGGCTTGTAAATACAGTCAAAGTACAAGATAGTATGGAAGATGAGATTCATAATCATCAGATATTTGATCAAGGCAGATTACTAATAAAGACTGATACCTGCAAACCACACTGGGGCGCCATACTTAAACAATATAAAGCAGTCATAGGCAAGAAGAAATGCAATGACAACCATAATACAATAGTTTATATATACTATATAAGAATAGAAGAACAGTCACTACTAGAAAGGTGTAAAGAATACAATTTAAATAAAGAAAATAATGCATCAGAAAGTTCATGCATCTTCACAACCAAAAACAATACACAATTCAGATCTCATTAGAACAATCAAGCATATCAATCAAGGAAAACAAGAATCAAATCACAACCACACTCCACTACAGAATCTCTCCAAAGTCCACTATCAAAGAACTAAAAGATTTGATTGAAATTCTACAGACAAAAAAATATCACATATAGCTTGACATTAACAATAATTACTAGAAAGCAATTACCTTAACAAGATTTTCAATCTCAACAAAACAGAATTGGACATTCTAATTATAATATAAAAACAAATAAAAGACTACAGATTAATTATAATCTATACAAATGAATTAGTATCAAGTCATGGAAACAGACCACATGTAAGTTTCAACTAGATTATTAAAAATGAAACAGAAATGGAACACTTCTTCTAGTGATAGACCCAACTTCACTTTTTCTTAACCAGTGCAAAAATAATAGCCATAACAATGGCAATAAATACTCTCAATAAGAATACTATAGTATATTTATATATAGACAGTCAAACAGCAATAATGAATCTAATAGAAATTATGGACCATATAAGACTCCAGTAAATAAAGAAATCCAACCAAGCAATGACTACCACCTTCAATTATATCAAGAAACAGTAAGACCTATATATAACATTATATAAAGTAAAGACATATATCAGAATTCCCCTCAACAAAGAAGTGGATAGGCTAATCAGGATTAATTCTATCTTATAACTAAAAATGGGTCCTTAAAGAAGGAAATAAGAACAAAAGTCAAATGTCCCTCACTAGAAAACATTAAAATTTTTAAATTAATAACTATAAAAAAACTACTCACAATTGTTCAATATTATTCAAATTCTGATTTATAATATTTCTTGACTTTTGTTTATATTAAAGTAAAGAGTTATGAATTTTGTCTCTCAAAAAAGAATATAAGTAATCTGTGAAATTTTATATACTAAATACTTTAGCAATTCATCATTACTCACAACATATGAAACCTAACCAGAAGATTATAAACATCAAAGAACAACACTTAGGTTCACCCCAATAGAAATAGTCTGGGATACAACAACAATAGATATTATAGGGAAGAACCTAGTAAAACAAGTTAACAAGATCCTTAGACTGACCAAGTGGAAATTGCTTAACAGAACATGAAACAGCTTTACTGATGAGGATTTTAGAGACATACTGTATATTGGCAATATACTTTCGATACTATACATATATCCAAAATGAATACCCATAATATATTAGATCAATATTACTATATGACAAGTTTGACTTCAACCTCTGGTATGAAGAACTCCTGACCTTGCATAAACTACATAGTAGACTCCCCTCAATCTACAAGGATAACAAATACATTAAATATGAGACATTTGAAAACACAATATATATTTTTTTATATACAATACACAGAAATGCTAAAAAAAAACTTCTATAAGATTCTAATCAAAAATGTTTTCTCACAGATCAAGAAGGAATATAAAAAAAACTTCAAAAACATCATACATATATGAATCCAGTTGAACAATCCCAGGAAGCTCAGACTCCTCATAAAGGAGGCAGTTCTGAAAGAAATACTAGAGATACTTGAGACTATTATAACAGATAAGAAGATCAAATCCAAAACTACCACAAATACAATGAAGGAATGGAAAGAACTTCTTTATAATATATAGAAACTAAGGTATAAGAAAATGCATGATTAGGACAAAATTAAAGGCATACAGATATGAAAGAAACAGATGAAGAACAGAACTGAGAAATATAAGAAGTAAGTGAATCCAACTATGATATAGCAATCCTTCCTAGATCTGATTAGAATAGTAAATATATATATAAATAAATATATAAAATATTAAATAAATATTTTTTCCTTCCTATCTTTTCATATGACAACTAGTATAGCTTCGGCATGTAGTTTCTTTCTTTCGAGAAAAGGACAACAAACCATGAGATGGCAAATAGCTTATCAGATTTTACTATTACTAAATATACATTGTAATAGGCTGATTAGTGAATCTGTTACTAATGATCAAAGGCTTGTGTAATCTGCAGATAGAAGAGTCTGTCCTTTTATCTCACATACAAAAACATCAAAATCAAAGCGGAGGCATAAAAAGATTTGTGTGAGTGTCAAGGTAGTTTTTACTAAAACTACTTATAACTTTACTGTTATAATAATCTATTCAAAAAATTTGTCTTAAGATTCATTATTTTATTAAGTCATTAGAAAAAATTATATTTATACATTTTTACATATAGGACTATTATATAATTACTATAACTATTCTAGTATTATATCGTACATAAATTGCTTCGTGGTCAGCTAATTTTCTATTACCTTAGCTCATAGCTTTTTATCTTTTTGATGTAAATGGATTGTTCGTGCATTCTTCTATTTTGTAAGGAGTATGGTGATAGTCAACAATTGATTGTTTCACATAAGCTTCAGTTGTGTCATAATTATCAGTCACGTGACCATAGTAATAAATGCTAAACTCAGTCTGTCTTCTTTAACCTTTAACAATATTCCTGTACTATAGTCACAGTTACTTTCTACATATGTAATTTGAAAAAAATAATAAAATGGGGCTGTACTAGTTAAAAAAAAAAAATTAAACTATTTTTTTTTAGTGAAGGTATAGTTTTTTTTATATTTGTCTGATATAAGATATTTATTGATTGGACTATTTTTCTTACTTCATTCAAATATGTCATACTATTTTTAGCTTTGAAAAGTTATACTCATATTTCTAGCTAGCTTCAATACTAAAAGTATAAAGTTGCCTTTGTTTGATAGGTGATATAAGGAATTATAGGTAAATAAATTATTAAACACCCAATGTCTGATTTATGCTTGTTTAAGTCTAATAACTGTTGTAACTCCTGCTGGTCTTTATTATTAAGTCTATTATATCCAGATACTTTTTAAGTTGTGGATTTTTGGATAATATATAACATTATTTGATATTGATCCACTGAGAACAGTTTTATTTTAAAGAGCTTTCTATATGCAGTTGTTAAAATATTATATATTTTTCAAGGTAGTATACAGTGTTGCATTCAGAACTCAATTCTTGATATCAGGACTCTATTCAACATTAAAGTATTTGTTTGTCTATCATCTTTTTATTTTTAGAGCTTTGGTGATTACATTGATTTCTCTTAATACTCTTTTATTGAGTTCAATTGCAATCTTTTGATTATCTATCCAGATTCCTAAAAACCTTGCTTGTTCAGTTCTATTTAGTTCTCTATTTCTTTGTCAATATCTACTTAAACTTCTATCAGTTATTGATTGAGATTATTAATAGTAACTAGTATTGATTTGTTACTATTGATTTGAAAGTCATTTATCTTATAGAAAATTCTTGTTTCTTCCAGAATTTTTTTTATTTTTTTTTTTGGATCTAGCAATTTATGTAGTATCATCCATAAAGGCAATAGCTATATATTGAGACTTTAATTTTCTTGTATTATTTCCTGTTAGATCTTGATCCCAGAAAATTATCATCTTGTATCTCCATTCTTTATTGTTCTAAATCTTGCATAGAAGAGGGTTATAGAATATTCTCCATATCAAAATAAAGATAATTTCTTTTTGATTGATTCTATCACCTGCTATTATTGAACTTATTAAGTTGTTTTTATAAATAACTCTAAACACTCTATTTTGAAACAAGTTAATTACTATATTAATAAAGCCAGCTAGAATTTTAATTATTTTTATTGCCTTTTTTAATATACCTAGACTGATAATATTATATGCCTTAGGTATATCCTAAAAAATTATCCAAAGTTATTTTTACTTTTCTATATATCTTAACAAATATTATTTAGAATCTGAATAGGTTCAGCTATACTTTTACCAAGAAATCCTGCATAGATAAGATTTTTGAGAATATTAGATATTTTCTAATTTATTTATAAGAATTTTTGTAAAGCACTTTCTTATTACGTCTAGCAAAACTATAAATCTTGTGTTTGTCAGGTCACATCCCCATAGTTTTGGCTTTGTAATTGAATATACTATATATAACTTATTTCTATTATATTGGAGTTATTTCCTATCTTAAAAAGTTGTTAAACATTTTCCTCAAATACCCTTTTCTTTCAGATCCTAATTACTTTAATATTTTATAGCTGATTTGTGATTTGTTTAATGCTTTATTATTAGGAAGTGTTTATAGTATTTTGCTTAGTTTCTCTTGTGAGATTTTTATACCATATCTCTTTGATATAGTCTTTGGGCTTGTACTCTATTTTCCAATTACTTATTAAATATTAAAATCAGCATTTTACTTTTGAAAACATCTTTATAATACATTTGTATCTCTTTTTCCACCTTTTTTTTCTTGATTATTATATATTTAGATTTATCTTCTTTGATTTTAATTCTATTCTGCACTATTTTTATTTTTCTCTATCTGTTAAAAAGTTTACTATTTATTTTTTATTGGTTTTCAGGTCTTTGCATCTTTGTTCAAGGACTGATTTGATTTCATCCCTTATCTTTTTTCCTTTCAGCTTTTAATATATTAGCTTGAGACCTTTTATTGCATCTTGAATATCATTTTTTAATAATGTTCAGAGAATATTAGAGATGCTGTACTGAATACAATGATTTTTTATTTGATAATTAGGCTCATATATTCTATTATGCTTATCAATAGCTATACTTAATATCTGTAGGCTATAAATATTTTTTGTGACTATAGTTTTTTTATAGAGTACCATTAATTGTAAAGATTTTCTATATTTGATAAATTCTAAGCTATATTTATAGTATGATATTTTAGTTAAAGCAAATTTGTTTATTGCTAGTTTGTTGTAAGCTGCTTTGCTTATTTGTTTTTTGAATACTTCCCAGATAGTGTTGGCCCAGCTTTCTTTTTTACTATTTTTGGCTCTATTTAAATAGTGAATTCAGTTTATATTAAGCTTATATACTATATTATTCCTGAATGCTTGCCACTGTTTTTATGTTGATCCCTTTAAGTCAATTCTTTTGATAGGCTTTATTTTAGTTGCTTTTACTATACATGTATTTCTTTTGAAGAGATCTATATTATGTAGCATTATTATGAGCATAATATAATTACTATCTATAATTTCTTTTATACTTTAATTTATCAAACTATAGAATAGAAATCTTGTTAAGCTTTGTGATATCCAGATATAGTCTACATAGCTACTACTTGTTGCATTTTGATATATTAAAGGTTTATTCTTTTCTTTTTATATTGTTTGTATATCTATAAATTCATACTCATCCAATATATTAAATAGTAGAATTTCTGATTGTCAGGAGAATTTAAAGCTTTCTTTAGAGAATGATACTTTATCTTCAACTAGATTGTATACTGTGTTGAAATTCTTCATTACTATAATATGGAAGTCGCTTTTATGTTTTTTTTTAATAAAGTTTATTATATGTTTTTGTTAACAGTTATCATTTATTCCTTTGTCTTTTCTACAGATACTACATTTTTTTCAGAACTTTTTAATTAGAAGATTAATGCCTACTTCAAAAGGTACTGTATATTCTTATTAGTGCTATAAAAATATTTGTAGATATATTGATTCCTAAAGGTTCACTTTGATTTGATCTTAGTTAACTTTGTTTTACATAATGTACTATGCCTATTACTTGTTCTTGAATTTCTTCAACAAGGTTATGTTGTTTGATCTTTCAGATATATCTCTAATATTATGTGTACTTATTTTTATTATATGCTTTTTTATATCTTTCTCTTATTTTTCTTCTATAAGTTGTTTTGTTCTTTCATTATTGTTTAAAAATTTTATTCTCTTTATTTACAAAAACATATCAATATATTGATTGCCTTGCAAACAGATATTAGAATCTTAATTATTCTATTTCTTTTTATTGTTTTTCTTTGTTGAGCTTTGCCCTTATTTTTTATATTAGCTTTGAAAATAGTGGGTTGATATTTCCTTTTTCCTATAATTAAACTGGTGTGCCTTTCAGGAGCAATTGACCCATTTTTTTAGTGAACCTTTTTCTAGCTTGTTTAGTCCTTTCAATTATTTTGCTTAGCTATATTACTTTAGACTCCTGAGTAATGATCAACTCTCAGTTTCTGTCCCATGTCTTATTCTATGTCTATGTGATCCCTTTTTATCTGAAGATTTATTGTCAGTTTCAAATTGATCTTATATGATTTGACATTATATCTGGCTTCTTCTTTTTTCCATTGATTCTCTATTGCTACTAGTAGCTGAAAAGATAGTTTTTGCTATTTGTCTACTAGTTCTTGACTAGTGACTATTATCATTTTATATTGTGTTCTTGATATTCTTTTCCTGTTCATTTCAAAATAAACTTTACTTTCTTCTTCCTGGTTTTTGTATTTTTGTTTATCACTCTTGTTAACTACTGTAACTAGATTTTCTGAACTAGTTGAAGCCACTGATACTCTATTGTTGTAATAATTTTTGCACTTCATCCTGTCTTTAATTATTAACTTTAAATTACTGTTAAAGAGACTTTTCAAATCTTTTTTATTTTTAAAATAAACACTGCTTAATTTTTTGAAATCAAGATGGTCTTGTTTTTGATATATAAAAGGCTTTGACCTTCATATAACTTAGTGTTTTATCTATTGATTCAGTAGACATTTCATCAATTCTATAAAGTCTCCAGGAATATAGATTGGTTTTTTTAGTATTTGAGAGATTTCTTCATTATTTAGTACTTTGTAGACCATTACAGATTATACTTGATTAGATCTTATCTTAATTATCCAACTTTGATCCAGATTAATATATTCATAATGTGCATAAAGAATCTTTTCAAGTGAAATAATGTTTGATATTCATAAATATTAACTATTTCTATATATTCTTCCATTGCTTGTTTGATTAAAACTTTATATATTTGTGAAGCATGTTTACTAAAGTAATATATTTGACTTATTTTTTGCGGAAGGGAAGTTTTCTGACTTGAAGAATTTTTTATTTTGAGCATATCTCTGGAAGGTTAGTCATATGCCCTTATATTTGGGCATTTTTTTAATTGTAAAGTTTTTTTTTTCTTTTTATTAATAGATTCTAAATGATTTATTATATCCTCTTCTTTATTAAAGTCAATATAATCCAGTGATTACTATTAATAAATTGAATTTTGAAAGGATTTATTTGTTTAGATATTATTAGTGCTACTTTAAAATATTTGATTCCTTTTTTATTGATTTTTTCTGATAATGTTACCTAGAGCATATTCATCTTAATTGAATCTTGTTGTTTGATAAAAAATAGATTTACTGTTGAACTTTGAATTCTATTTCTTATGCTTTAAGAAATATTGTTAGTAATATAGTTTTTTATACTGTTTCTTATAACCTTTCTATTTTACTTAGACTTGTTCTACTGTTTTCCTATTTTCTATTATTATTTCTTTAATAGATATTTTTCTTCATATTCTATATAAGATAGTTAAACCTTCATTGGGATATTCTCTGTCATCACAACCTTTTCTTGAATAGAGTTTGATTGGTAATGTGTTTATTTGTTTATTAATATATTATATATCTTTTCTTTTAGTATAGGTACTTCAAAATCTTTTCTTTTGTCTTGTTTTTTCTCTCAAATAATAAAAATGTATTGTCACAATATATATTTCTTTGCTAGGATTTTGGAATCTATTCTTAATAGATTGGTAATAATATTGTCTAATATTAAAAATGGGCAAATTTCTTCTATATAAATATGGGTTAAGTAGCTTCTATTGGTCTTAACTTGTGTTGAATTATCTTTTTTTACCTAATTCTTGTTGAAGGACTTGGTTAAAAGCTATTTTTACTAAAATCTTTAATAGCTCTTTTTCTTATCACTCCAGAATTTGAATTATCTTTTGTTCTTTGATTGCCATGATATCATATGATACGAATTAATTAATACTTTATTTGTTTAAAATGGGAAATATTATTGTTTAATTTGTTATGCAGTTTATGTCTAGAAATATTGATTACAATTAAGTTGTCTTATTTTGTTTTTCTTCATATATTATTATTTACTGTCGTGGTCTAACCCGGCAAGTCTGTCACTAATCCATAACACCTTGCATAACCTAGACGACTTACAAATACTCACAATGACACAAAAAAGAGAATTCTTTTTATAAAGAACACTTAGAAAAGACAGAGGTGTGGTAATTGACTTGGCTGAAGGTAAGTATCTCTTTATTGCATTCTGTTTCTTTGGTATCTCACTCTTATCTCTATTCTTAATGCAATTACAACTCTTTCCTGTAGATCCCTGACCACCACTTTCAAAGAAGTGTTCCCCTAAACTCTATGTTTTGGGAATAATAAAACTTCATAACTTTTCTTAAAAACACTTGTTTCAGTTAGCAGTAGTCATACTTTACCTTTCTTGTTTACCTTTCCTCTTCAAAAACCCTCTACCTAAGAAGTTAATGGTAAGAAAGCTTTTTTAGGAAGAAGAAACCAGACGAAAAAACACCCTCCCTTCTTTCCCTATGGAGGTCCCAAAGTCTAGGAAGAAGTGAGGACCAATAATTTCATGCCAGCCTGGGAAACTGATATCAATACCACAGGTAGAAATGACTTCTCTCCTAGTGTGCAGCAGTTTTTCTTGATATTTTGGAGAATTTTGCCTACCCCAACTTGACCCTGAATTTTCTATTACACCGGATTTTGGATGGATTGATTGGCTGAAAATTGGGATTGGTGGTTCCATGATTAGCAGAAAAGTAAAGGATACATGTGATATATGACGAGAATGTATTTTCTAAGCTCCATAAGAACCTTAGGTCCATCATAAGTCATTGGCTAGATGCAGATGGATAAACATCACATGGATTGTGATCTCCTCTCCCTCATTAATCCTGAAAGTGTTAAGGCTATGGATTGAGTACCTTCAAAGGCAAAGTTGAGTGGATGAGTAGTTGTTAGGTGTCCCTTCATTCCTTCTCCTATTCCATTTTCTTGTAAATATTTTTAACCTCCCCTCATTTTTTTCCCTTTTTTCTTTTACTTCTCTTTTTTCACATTACTGGTTCTTAACCAGTACAAGTGACCCTTAACACTGGATGGTGTTGAGTAGCTTGGACAAGTCCTGTAAAGTTAGCTCCTCTAATGGGTAGCAACAAGCTGATCGGTGGATTTAATCCTAGATAGTATCAAACCAATGGCAGTGGGCAACCAGCAATGCACCTTCGAGTATATCTGGTCAATACCCTCTTTGTTAGTAGAAGAGAGTATTTACACTAGGTGGTCATGTATTTTTCTTATCCTGATTAGGTTAGACTTAGATAGAGTGCTATAAATAGATAGCTCTTTATACTATTTTCTCTCTAATGATCTGTAAATCCTTAGACAGTACAGGGAAATATTCATTCCGATTGTTCCTAAATATGATTTTCTATTAATAAAGTGGCCAGAGAGGTGCAGGATGAGCCAGTGTTTAAAAAAAAAAAAAAAAATCTCTATTCTCAATGAGGTCTGTTTTCCTTACACATTCAGTTTTGTATTTTTGATATACATTGATAAGCTATTTATACTTTTCTAATTAACAATGAATTATCTACTTTATAATCGGCTATACTAACTCTAAGCTTTGCTAAACTTTCTATACTTTTTCAGATACATATAGTTTCCTTATTAGTACTTGAGCCTTATCTATAGTTTCTTACCTTGTGATACTTAATCTTTTATGCCAGACTTTTGAGTTTTTGGATTCTAAACCATTATATATAAATCATATTATCCATATGATCTATGACATTACTTGTTTATTTATTTGCTGCTTATATCTGAATACATCAATCACAATCTAGTCTATCTTGTTTTTCTTCACATGTTATTATTTATTTATTTATTTATTATACTATTAATATTTTGACACATTAATTATAATCTAGTTTATCTTACTTTTTTTCATGTATTATTGCTATTTTGATTTATTGTCATTTTATTGATCAAATACGTGAACTAATATTTTTGTATTTGATTTTTTATTTTTTTCAAATTTTTGAATAAGAGGATATATATACTATATATTAATATAATATAATGTGTTGTATTTATGGGTTGTTATTTATGTCTAATATTCCTTTAACTATTGTTTTAGGTTCTTGATATCCTCTTAGATTTTTGTAAACTTTGAGTTATAGCTGGTTTACCAGTTATAACTATTGTTTGCAAGATTTTTTCTAATATCTAGAAAGGTGTTTACTCTGCACTGACTTGGTTAGAAGCTTAATAAGTTAATGTTAGGTCCTATAGCCTTACTATAATTTAGGTTTTCTATAGCTTTCTCTTTTCTTTCAAAAGTTTTGCAGATTAAATATAAAACTTATAGTGAAGAGTATCAAAGCTAATCTTTAGAAGTACTTTTTATTCTATTTTTTAAAAGTTTATTGTGTCTTTATTGCTTGACTAAAAGTATCTTTGTGAGTTTCCAAAAAATTATCAAAAAGAAAATTTTTTGAAAAAATGTGGATTAGCAAAAAGAGTTTTTTTTTTTTATCTCTTATCTACTTTTTTTTTTTTTTTTTTTAATATTAACCTGCTGTCAGGTTAGTTATAGGTACTTTATTAAACATAATGTAGGCTATACTATTTACAGTGTCACTAAAGCTAGAACGCTAACTAACTCACTTGTCTTAATTTATTATCAAACTCTAAGTGCAACTTTGGAAGTGATTTGTCGCTCCATTTATAGTTTGGGTAAAAACCCTTCTACTATAAACATCATTGCCTGCAGTCACTACTGCAGTTTTTATCTCTTATTTATTTTATTTATTTTTTAAAATAAAAAAATATATATGTTCCTTTTTAAGAAATAAAAAATTTATTTAACTGTGATTTTATATAAAAATTATGAAAATATCTTATAACTTTTACTTTAATTAGATCAATTATTTTTTTTAATTATTTTATAAAAATTATAGTTTCAACAAATAATTTTAGATATTTAAAGTTTATAAAATATTTATATTAAATTAAGTTAATAATTATAGTAAAGCAATACTTATTTATAAGAAATATAGTATTAAAAAGAATATGTGAAATACAATATATATATATCTTGTTTATTACCTATTAATAATAGTATTATTCAATTTTAAATTTTTTGTTAATAAAATTCTAGTTGATATAATATAATTAAAAATTTAAAAATAAATTAAAATAAATAAAAAAATTTTTTAAAAACTAAAATATTATTTATATACTTTTGAAAACTTGAAATTTAGTTAATTTTTTAGTAAATTAAATTATTTACTTTATTATAAAGATATAAATAAATATCTTTAAATTAAAATTTTTATTTTTAATTTTGAAAAAAATAAAAAAAACTCGTTCCGTTGATCCTCAAAATTTCAGAAAATTTCCTTTTATAGTAATTTTCTAAAGAAAAAACCTTTTCACAAGAAACAAATCCAAGGAGAGATAACAATAGCAACAACTCCTTTCTCCTATAATATACACTTGACTCTTGACAACAAGGAAGTAACTACGCTAGTCAACAATAATATCCTTATATCCTTGTTTTGCTTAAAGAAGAAAAGAAAGCAAGGACAAACTGATTTACAGTAGGCTTCTTAAGATCCAACATCAACTTCACAGAGCTCCTAGCCAGGCCAGTGCAGGTTAACACCTTTCTAGGCACTAAGAGAGGTTC
>CAJVPT010005292.1:0-12362 GCA_910592055.1 Acaulospora colombiana | reverse complement strand
ATAATGAAGTTGTAATATACTTAATTTGAAGCTATTCAGATTTAAATTGGATAAGTTGTATAACTTTTAATTTTGTTTATAATTGTTTAAAGACTTTCTTAACACACTGTATTTTTTAATTAAGTATTAGTGAAGTTAAAATTTTGTATAAAAAATTTTTAATATTAATAGTACTAAGTAATTTAAGTAAATTCTTAATATATTAACTTTTTTTTTAAGATAACAATAAGTTACTCAATAGATTTAAATTCTAAAGAATACTTCAAATAATAAAAAAAATTAATATAATATGAATTCTTATATTTTTTAATTATTTTAAAATTTAATTAATAATATAATTATCTTATTTTAATTGAATAATATATAAATAATTTATTATTTATACTATTTATTGATCTATAAATTTTTAAACAATATAGATAATTATTTATTTTAATTATCTTTAAATATTTTTTTTATTTTAATAAAAATCTTATTATTATAAAGCAAAAATAAACTAATATTTTTAAAAAATTAATAATTATATATATATTATAATAATTTATTAAATTAGAAATTTTTAATTTATTTAATTTCAAAAAAATATTTTTCACTAATCCTCTTTTTTTAAAAAATTTTTTTTTTTGATAATTCTTGAGAAAAAACAAAACATATTAAACCCAACTCAAAAAGATATACAGTATACAAGGCTTAACAAACAAGTCAACAAATAGAGAAATAAATACTTATTATAATAGTATTATATTCTACTAAAATTTTTAAGAAGAAGAAAGGCAAGAAAAAAAATTTGAATTATAGTAAAATCATGTGATCCAATATCAATTCTTCTAGCTCTTAATCAAATCAGTACAGATTAATACCTTTTTAGACATTGGAAGAAATCTTCACAATATAATAATTTTAAACAGTAAACTAGTTAAAACTCAAAAGTTACAAAGACCCAAGAGGATATCAGAAACTCTAGAGCAATAGCTAGAAAACATAGATAGCAATTCAGTTGTAATACATAAATAACTAATACATAATGTAAAACATGTACATGTCTTTATAGTATACTCAAACAAAAACAATATTTATATAATATATCTTTTAATATAACAAATATAATACATGTCCAAAACTTATCAACAAAGTTGTATTCTATACAACCAGTTATTTCAGATAGATTAATGAAATAATAAATAACAGATTAATACTAAATAATAAATAGATAAATAACTAGTAAATACATGTTTACTTCATATTGATCAATCAAAATATAACAACAGCAGATAAACTTAAAAGTTTAAAACCAAAACAATATATTTGATAAACAAATAAACAAAAGTAAATCTGTTAAAACAGTAGATCCAATAATAATATGTGATATAATATAAATAATACAGTAGCAAATATAAATAGAGCTTAATACATACTTCAAATAGTAAACAAAAGAGAAGAAAAATATAGTTTATACTTTAATTAAACTTTTACAAAAACATGATATACATTCAAAGCTATAAGCCTTTTAATAACTACTACAATAAGGAGAAATTAAATTTAATGAAAAAGTAATTATATCACCTGAAATATATACAGTTTTAGACAGTATTATTGTCAAAATACTAGAAATTAATAAACCAATCTTTCACAAAGAATAGATCTTAACTTGACATTTACTATATCTTTGATAATTAGAAAAAGGCAATGAAGAAGATCTTCTTCAGTTCTATATAAAAGATAGGTTTCTAGAAATTATTAAAAATCCAGATGAACTACATAGATCCAAACCTTAATCAATGAAAATTATTGAACAAATAAATAGTGAATCAATAATAGATAATAAAATCACAATAATACTGTATATGTCAAAAACAAGAAGTGTTAGATTTTTTAAGACTTCAAGAAAAAATTAAAATCAATTATATAAATAAACATAGCTTATATACTATTAGAAACAAAAAATTAGTCTCATCAAAAAATTCATATTTTATAAAAAAAAAAGAAATCAATAAACTTGAAGCAATAATAACTAATATTCCAAGGAAGTCTAAAAATGAAACCAAATATTACTTAGGCAATATACTAAAATTGTTACAAGAAAAAAGAAACTTTCTAAAGAAAGAATTTATTAATAAAAATAAATGACTAATCTTTTAGATACAAGAGGAAGAAAATATATTAAAATACTGTATATAGAGGAAACAAATTGAAAAGAGGACAACTTTACTATTCACAAATAACTTTATAAGTCATATATAATATATATAAAACTAGAAAAAATCCAAATAAAAAAATCTTCTATAAAATCAAAACTAAAGAAAATATTCCTATCTGACATGCTTGTTTGATTAATATAGATCAAAAAGTTAGTAAATATTATATATAGCTAAATACTTAAAAAGATATAGAAAGGTTCAAAATATTTATATCTATAAAGTAAATATTAAACCTAGGATTAAGACATATATCAAATAGCATAAATATCTTAATCTCAATTCAGAAGCAAAATGGATAACTCCAATTGGCACAGAAATATCAATAGTTATATTCTCAAAATTATAATTAAGTAATAAGAAAATCAATAATGTTCTGGCTAAGAGAAACTATAATTTAATATAACTTCTGGATATAAATAAAATATAACTAGTTTAGGAGTCAAGGCATTAAATGGTACTCAAGTTAAAGTATACTATATATCTAAAGATATATTTATACTTAGAAAACAAAACTTTATAGTAGTCTGTTTTATAACAAAAAAAGATAAAGACAATATATACAAATAACATATTTTCTTACAAGGATTATATCTTTCTTGAAGTATCAAATACTCTACTAACTTAGAAAAGAAAAAATCTAAAAAAGTAATTAAAAACTCAAGATCAAGATATGAATATAAAAAATGGAAATAGATTATTATTCTATTTATTAAATAAGATTGTATATATATATTTGAAATAAAAGCTCTTTTCACTAATTTTCAAACAATATATAAAAAAGATATTTACAAGAAGTTTTTTCACTTCTTTGTTAATAAAGTTTTAATATTTTTTTTAAAAAACTTAAGTCTAACTTAAAGAGTCATCTCTATCCTTTTCCTATTATTTACAAACCTTTTTACCAAAAAACTTGACTTTTGGTAACCAAGAAAAGTTAAATATACCTTTAATACCAATTGCATAAAAGTTTTCAAAAAAAGAAAAACTAATTATAAAATATATAAAGACCTTTCTAACTTTTGAAGTGAGAGATTTACAAAGGTTTTATTGTAGTTAAAAGGCATATTTTCTTTTTAAACCATTCTAGTTCTTCATTTTCATAGTTTTTTAAAAAATTTGTCTAACTCAGTTTGATCCTGAATTTTAATAACATAAATTCTTATTAAAGGTAATTAGCTGATATAAGATATATTAGTTTTTGAAATATAAACAAACTCTTATTGACTATGCTTTCAATATGTATTCCAAAGAAATACATCAATAATTCATTCACATTATTCAGTTATTAGTTTAGTTCCACATATATTGATAAGAAGAATAAGAAGAAAATGACAAGGTGGATTGGTTTGTTGTTATTACATATATGTTTTTATTTGTAATGGACAAAAAAATCTATAAAAAAATTGACATGATATATTTTATAAAATTAATTTTCAATGATTTATTATGGGGAATTGTATATAAATTCAATAAGTCATTTAGTACTAATATAAATATAAGACCTGTAAATCTACAGTATAATATAATAATAATGTTTTTAAGTTACAATCACAAGGTTCAAAGTTCAATATCATATGTGAACCATGTGAGAAAAAATAATCAGATTGTAGCAAATAAGATTTTTGATCTTCCTGTTGATTACTAGGTTGAAAAGATATATTGTAAGAATTATATAAAGAAAGACCTTTGATTTGATTACACAATTTACATCTAACTATCATTTCTTAAATTAAACAAGAAATAAATCCCAGAATTCTACTTTTAGGACTGCAATAATCATCTGGACATTAATCTTCTATCTTGGTAACCTTCAGAACCTCCACTCTTCTAACTCAAAATATCTCAATCTAATGCTTCACTTAATTGAAAATTAGTTAATAAGGATTGACTCAATACTACAGGTAATGACAAAGAAAGTGATATGCCTCCTTCTGAGATCTAAGTAAACAATATTTGAAAATATTAAAGGATATAAAACATTTTATTAGTTACATATAGAAAGGACTAGTTTAGTGAAATATAAATAGTTATAGCTCAATACTAACTAGTTTAGTATTACTATTGATAACTGTATATTAACTATCCAGCCTCTAATTAGGTATGTCCACTTATAAAGTAGTAGTAGACCTAAATAGAAAAAACTATAATAGGTTATTATTAATATGTATATATATATAGTATATATAAAAGAATTGATATCATGTTAGTGGATTTATTTTCTTCAAATGTTAAGTTAATTCTTAATAAAGAGTTTGTATCTAATACTAGCTACAGTTTAAAAATAAAATAAAAAACAAAAAATATAAATATAATAACTAATAATAATAATATTTTTATTTTTTTTATAATATATATAATATTTTATAATTATATAATAATTTTTTTTTTTATTTAAAGAATTATAAAGTCTAGTTATAATAAAGTTATGATTATAATTATGTACAAGAAGATCTGTCTATATATAAAGCTATTTTATATATATTGGATCTATCTATATAAATTTATTTTATACAAATCAAGATATTAAAAAATTTATTTGTTAGTAGCTCTGCCTATATGACTTATTGTTGAAAAAAACCCTACTACCTTATTATCTATATTTGTATTATCTTTCTTTAGTCTTTGTATATTACTTTGTAAACCCTGGAATTATAATATAGAACTCTTTTTATATTTCATTCTATTAAATAGTACTTATTATAAAATTTTTTTTAAAAAAAGAAGCCTGTCCAAAAAACAAAAGAAAATTAATATAAAAGACTATCCACTTACAAGAAATACTATAGAAACAACTAGTTATAGTATAAGAACAGATAAGTATTTAAAAACTTCTAACCCTTTTATACAAAAAAAAATTTTTTTAAGAAAAATAAACAAAGATAAAAACTGAATTACAGTAAGCTCTTGAAAGCCCAACATCAACCTTACAAAGCTTTTAGTCAAACCAGTGCAAGTTAACACCTTTTTAGGTATCAATAAGAATCTTACAAGCAATAATTTAGACTAATAAATTAGTTTAAACTCAAATATCCATAAAATTCAGAAGGATATCCAAGCTTTATTGACTATATAGTAAAAAAGCATATATATCACAACAAATAAAATTTTAATAAACACAATGTTATGCAAACACATATACATATATTCTCTCAAGAAAAACAAGATCAATAAGACATGTCAATATAAACAATATTTATAGATCATCTACATATTTACAGTAAACATATCACTAATACTCATATTTTCATGTGTTCATAACAAATTAATCAATAATAACAATATTATTATTACAACAAATATATGAAATAGAATTTAAATTCATAATATAATAACTTAATGATTTTTTTGCATTATCAAATTAGTAACAAGGAATAAACAAACTTTTATCACATGTTAGAAATAACAAAATACAAGTTAAACCTATTAATCCAAGATATATAATAAGCACAACAATGTCAACAATATAAAAATTACTATAGATCATAAAAAAATGTGAAATCTACATCCTAGAAATCCTAATCAACTTATCAAACAAGTATAATCAAGGAAAAAAACTATGGGCAATACAAACAATTCTTAATACAATCTCTATACAAAAATACAACCCCAACTCAACCCTTAGTCCTACAAAATACTCAATTCTAGATAGCATTATAGCTAAAATTTTCAACATCAACCATATCGCTTTCATTAAAACTACAATTCTAAGACAACATATCCTATACTTATGGATTCAAGAACAAGAAAAAGAAGTTGATTTGCTGACCCCCTTCTTGAAAGACAAGTATATGGAACTAATAGAACAAGAGGAAGAAATATATTGGTAGCAACAAATAAAATAAGAAAATATAGATACAAATAATCCATATTCAAGTTTGATAAAACTATCAAATGAAAAAGCAACTATAGAAATTCAACCAATATATACAATAAAGTTCTCAACAATGTTAAAATAGAAATAGATGATAAAAAAAATTGAGGATCAATTAGAAATGAGGAAAATTTAAGAAGAAGTTAAAGGAGATAATATTGCAAAGCTACAATTCTACAATATTAGAAACAGATTAAAATTAACTAATATTAATCTATTTCATATTATCAAAAATAGAACATACAAACTGAAAACTCTAACATTTATAATACTAGAAGAAAATTAAAAAAAAAGAATGGCATATCTCCAAAATACTCTTAGCCTACCAAAGAACCTTTAACAATATACAAAAGAATTTCTCAATGATAATACTTGAACAATCTTCACTTTTTTAAAAAAAAGAAGATACTTTAAATTGTTTGAAGAAAGTCAACAAAAAGAGGGTAAGAACTTCACAATAATATCCATAAGTATTTAAAAAATAGGAAGAGCCAGAATTTCTACCTAATAAAAAAATCTTTAGAAAAAAAACAAAAGAAGGAAACAAAGATCTATTTGTAACCCTAATTGATATACTGTAGAACATAGCTATACATGGCAAAAAGTTAAGGCAGCCTTATAGATCTATGGAAAACTTACAAATATCTATATATACAACTACTTAAGATCATAATAAAGAATTAAGGCATGAATCACTCTTTATAACAGAACAATAAGTTAAAAGATCTATGGATGATTCCCATTAAAACAGAAGTGATAAGGGCTATTTTCACTTAGTATGAATCTATTAATCAAGAAGTTGATAAAATCAATAAAGAGAATAATAGCCAGTTCTTAAGATTATATAGAATATACAATATCTTTACAAGCCTTTTAGTATATGCCTTAAAACAAATCAAAGCAAAAGCTTGTTATATATCTGGAAACCTATACACACTCAAGAGAAAAGAATACATAATTATATGTTTTGCAATAACAGAAGATCTTAATAAAGCACTCAGACAGCATATCTTTCCATATGGATACAAACTCATATGGAGTACTAAAGAATATTTTTAGATAAATATACAATAATAAAATAAAACTATAGAAGAAGTAAATATCTTATATCAATAGAGACATGGAAAAACAAAACATAGAACTAGCAGTATTCAACTTGAAGAAATAGACAAATCCAGTATAAATCAATATAACAATTACTTGCATAGAATAAATATTAAATTTAATATAAAGTCTATATAGAGAGAAACTCCTACAAAAGAATCTGATTCTGGATATAACATAGAAAACTCTGCTATAGAGTTTGAAAAAAGAAGATTAAGATTATACAAAACAAATACAAGAAATTTAAGATAAGAACACAATCAATAACTAGCAACAGGAAGTAACAAAGAATTGATTAATATATAAAAAAGAAGATATAGAAACTATAGTTCCAGAATTTCCAATAATATGACCACTGAATCTGAAATAGAACAAAATCCATTGCAACAAATTCTATATAGCTTAAACAAATTAAACAATAAAATGAGTTACATTGAAAAAGAGATTCAACCCTATTCTAAATCTATAAGATGGAAAAGAGCTAATTACTTCTAAAAGTTGCACTAGTTCAAATAGGAAACACTAGTGAAAAACAAAATTTACAAGAAAAATCTAATACTTCCTGAATCAAAAACAATTTCAAAGATAACAATCCAACAACTAATATATTTTTTTAAACAACTTCTTACCATTACACAACACTTAAACAACTTCATCAAGTTAATCAAAACAAATACTATTAACAAAAATCTTAAAGAATAAACAATATATTAGAACAATACATTGCAATCCACTATGGAAGAAACTATAACTATAGAAACATACAATGTAAGAAGAATAAATACAATAATGGATCAACAGTATTTATATGATAAGATATAAGAACTAGATATAGGAATCATAAATATTAGTAAAACAAAACTAATAAGTGAAGCAGTAGAATATGTCTTCAAGTTTCAAAATATATATAAATTTTTCTACAGTTATAATGATATCAAATATAGAGGATTAGGTATAAGTTTCCTTATAAATAAGGTATATGAAAAAAAACTGGAATTGATTGAAAAAATAGAAGGCTATATTATAGATACAAACTTTCTCTCAAAGAAATGTAAACTATATATAGTATACTGTATACCAAATCTACTTATCATCTGAAAAGACTGAAAGTAAATGACTTCAACAAATACTGTAAAAAAAAATCCTAAATAAGCATAATAAAAATTCAAGATTATTATTATAGGAAATTTTAATGCATTAGTAAATTCAATAATAGATTGGTCCCATCTGAAAAAAAGGTAACATAATACAAAAAAGCCGAAATTGGTATCTTCAACTTTTTAGAAGATTGGAACTTTACTGATATTCACAAAATATGGAAATAAAACAAGATTACATACATATGGTCTAATAATTATACTTATAGCAAAATTGATTATATCTGATTCACAACTAACATCAGCTAAGAGAATCTAAATTATTTCAAAAACATTTAAATGGAATTAATTACAAACAGTGATTATACTCTTTTTCTAATTAAGTTAACAAATAATATTTTATAAAGAGATAAATAGTACTAAAACCAGAAAAGAATACAAGGTAAAAAAATCCCAGATTCTGTTAACTCAATACTAATGCAATGGAAAAAATTCAAACAATGGATTGAAACCAAAATAATGAATATGACTAATTAAATATATACTCTGAAAATTCAACCTGGACCTAAACAAAGCTGAATCAAGCATGGCAGGAACTTGAAAATATTCTTATCAATGATATATATAGAACTTTTAAAAAGAAATGAATATATTTGACATCAGATAAAAAAAGATTTGACTCACCAGTAAATGAACAAGAGTACAAAGCTTATAAAGAGACCAATAGAGTCTACTACCTACTAAAAAAGACTTATCACACTTGGAATGTAAACACTAGAGACAACCTTATACAAGTGATCAATAAACTCTACTTCCTATATATGAAAATAGAGGATTGAAATCTTACAGCTCTTTAGTTCTTAGAAAAAGTCCAAGTATAGCTCAAGAATATTTTCAACATAAAATATACACTAAAAATAGCCTATAAAAAGAAAAGGAGTTTATATATTAAGAGCCAGATCAATAAAATACTTGAAACCAAATATGAAGATTTTAAAAGCAATTAAAAACAAATGTTATACTTTCTGCTAAACCAAAAAAGACCCAATATAATCTTAGATCAGGTTAAAACCAAAAACCAAGATAGAAAAAAATATATAGCTACAAATCTATAAACAATCAAACAAGTAATAGAAGACTATCATCAAAAAGCTTTTAAATAATAAAATACTAACTATGAGAGCCTTAATCTTGAATAGAAAAAAAAATATCAATCAAAAGACTGGATAAATCCAGTATGGTATTCTCTTCTACAAAAAGAAATCACAATGAAAAAGATCGAGACAACACTAAGAAATCTTTCTAAAAAGAAAGCATCTGATCTATCACATATTAGCTATGAAATGCTTAAAAACCCAGGTTCTTAAGGAAAAAAGATTCTCAAGTAACTATATAATTAAATAATTAAGATGAGCCATATATCAAGGAAATAAAAAGAAAGTAAAATTTATCTGATACTCAAACCAAAACCATGAAACTGTAGTCTAAGCAACACAAAACCCATAATATTGCTAATGACAACAAGAAAATACTTTACCAAAATACTGATCAATAGACTTGTCAGTATATGTAAAAAGTATAAAATCCTATGAGAATCTAATTTTACTGACTTATAAGGAAAAAGTACAACTGAATCTATTCAACTCCTAAACAGTATCTGTGAAAAAGTCAGAGAAAAAAAAAGAAATTATAGATCCTTTTTCAATATATAGCCAAAACATATAATATAATCAATCTCAAAATGTTGAAAAGATCTATGAACAAAATCTGTATTTCAGCTATTAGAAAATAATTGATTATAAACCTCTTTGAAAATAGAAAATGCAGAACAATGTTTTTAATAAAGCTTTCAGATCCAGTTACAGTGGATAATAGAATAAATTAAGAGAAAACAATCTCACCTTTATTTTAGAGAATTTTCTATAATCCATTATTATATAAAATTCAAGGAAATTTAAACTATGGATACATAATAGAAGAGAAATAGATATCAGACTTTCAAAAGCTACATCTTAAAGAAAAACTTTTTCTAAAATAAGCAATGATAGCATATATGGATGATACTAACTTGGATTGTCAAATCCAAAGCTGATATAAAACATATTTTGAAAGATGTCAGATAATTTTATCAGATTAATTATTTACAAATAAATAGTAAAAAATCCATTTTCCAGATCTTCAACCAAAATAGTACAGACTTAGGCACAGTTCATGCAAGAACAGACAAATTAATAGTCAAGAAACTAGATAAATATGACCAAACAAAATTCCTGAATATTTGGTTAGGAAGAAGATATAACAATCGGGATACTATTAATCTACTTAAGATAAAGATTAGAACAGTAATTCAAGCAATTAACAATAAAAACCTAACTGAAAAATATATCAGGTACATTATCAATAGAGTTTTAATCACTCACATAGAGTACGAATACAATACACACACTTGAATAAAAAATTTTGAATGATCTAATAGCTATATAAAGATGAGTCCCTAAAAGATGAGGCAAGGACAAAAATCAAATGTCACTCATTAAGAAACATTAAAAAATTTTAAATTAATAATTATAAAAACTATTTAAAATTGTTTTCTATTATTCAAATCATTGATTTATAATATTTCTTGATTTTTGTTCCTATTAAAGTGAAGAGCTATAAATTTTGTCTCTCAAAAAGGAACATAAGTGATCTATAAAATTTTATATGCTAAATACTTTAGGGACTCATTATTACAGTCATATATAGAAAAGCTTTAAAAAACAAAGTCCTAATTTGTAGAATAATACCAAATAGTTGTATACACAACAAACAAATCTATGGGCTTAAAAGTGTATGGGAAATTCAATTCGAAAGTCATATAATAATACTATTCTATTAACTAAATAACAGTGAAGCTTCAGAAAATCTACAATAATGATCTGTAGGCAATGATTTTATTAATTAGAGAAATTATTCAAATTAGTAAAGAAGCAAAATATCATTCCCTAAGTTGCATTTTGAGAAATAACTTTTCGACAATGAGTGAGTCAATATGTAACAATCACAACAATTTGTAAATACCTAGCATATATACAATAAAGATATATCATGCTAACCTGACTGTGGATTAAAAAAAAAAAAATAGTGAAGTTTCAGAAATTACAACAATTATTTGATATAAACAAGGTCAACTCAAATACTGGAAGCTTAAAATATACTTGATGATCCAGTAGAAGTTAAAACAATTGAGAAAGATAACTTTGTTGCTATAACTTTGGCTATAGCAAAGAAACTACAGATTATATATAACAGCTGGAGATGGAAAAGGATCTTTAACACTCAAAAAGGCACCATGTCTATCAAAACAATTATAAATAATGAGAAAAAATATATGAAAACTATTCCTTCTCTAAAAAGAAATAAAATAATGTTTTTGGATCAGGTAATCAATATGACTATACTAATAATATGAGATTAGAAAGCAGTTCAAATTTTTACTGATACTTGTAAAGGTTCCATTTCAAGCTAGTATACACAAATTAGAGCAAAAATAATAGAACAATAAAACTTGCTGAAACAGTTCTATCAAATTCTAAAATAGATTAAACATGAACTCTAAATAGTAAAGGTGACTCCTAAAACTTATAAACAGAAAATCAATTGAAAAGTTCTAATCAAAACAACAGAAACTACTATAGGAAAAGTCAAATTGCAAAACAGAGATATACTTTTTACACCATACTAGTTCACTTATAATTCTATCACAAATAGTACTACTTGTTATTCTTATATATTCAAATAATTAACTATTTTATATATATCCTAAATCTGATTACTATTGTAACTAAATAGGTAAGAAAGTATTAGAAAAAAAAATCAACTTACATTTTCAAAAAACTCCACAAACTGATAGTTTACAGTATCAACAAATGGATTAAGCACTATATATTTGTTGGAACCAAAAAAAATTAAAATACAAATAGAGAATTGGAAAGTTGGATTAATTAAACAGGCCATATAATTAGAGAAACATATAATAGATCTAATAAAGAGTCTTAGATACAACTATAAAAGCAATACAAAGCAATTCACTTTCTTTACTGATAGATCTTA
>CAJVPT010005291.1:0-12365 GCA_910592055.1 Acaulospora colombiana | reverse complement strand
ATTCTTTCTTTGGGAATTGTCCTTTTAAAAGCAATTCCACTTGGACACACCGGTCAAATATAAATTTGATCACAATACTTATATTTTTCTGTTGTGTCTTTGGGTATGAATAGTGTGGAGTTGTTATATTTGTCATTGATTATTTGGGATAGTAGAGGTTGTTTATTATCCTTGATTAAATATAATATTATTGTTATATTATGTATCGAAGTTTTGCATGGCTAATTGAAATTCTTAATATATCTGATGTATATTATTTTGAATGAATTGTTATTGATTTTGTACTTACTTGATTGGAGTAGTAGACTGTTTTTGCATTTCTAGGAAGAAGGAATTTCTTTTGTCTTGATTTTGTTTAAATTTTTTTATTTAATATTCATTCAGACTTGCTTTGTTATAGTTGTTATTGCAAGATTAACTATTGAAATGATTTTAAAGAGTTTAATATGGTCATTTATAATATATCTATCAGTTGCTCTTTTATGTTAATGACTTTCTTTAGTATTTTTTATAGGATGTTATAGATATTATCATTGTTTGAGATCTTATTGTTATTAAATTCCTCAAGTTATATGGTTTGTTTGGTTATTTTTATATATGAGAATTTTTTAAGTCATTTTCCTATTGTAATTATTTTGTATTTGCTTTAAGTTGTTAAAGCTATAATATTGCTAGTATTAGTTGTTTTAAATTTTTTGTAGAGTTTATCAAATTTGTGATAATATTTCTTTAAGTTTAGCTTTTCTTTTTTTTTTGTTAGTGTATGTGACAATCGATTGTTAAATATTTAGATGACTAACAAATCGCACAGGTTTTGAATTGCATGGTGATCTATTTGAGTTCAATGTCTTGCAGAGTGGGACTTAAGTTAATTATTGGCTTGAGCTATATCTCTTTGGCAAAAGAGATTATTGCAAAACATTTTCTTATATAGTTGTTATTTCTGGAGATATAGTAGGATTTGCCTTTAACAGATGAGATTAATTCCATGAAATTATATGCTATTGTACCTGATGATAGGTTGCACAACCTTAGTATATTGTCTTAATGGTTTCTTATTTGTTCGGGTATCCATTCAGCATCAAAAATGTTTACTAATTCAGCATCAATATATATGGATCAGTTGAATAAAACTTGTTGTTTTGCTTGATTGATATTGAATTGGACTGTTTCGATCTATTATATTGTATTTGGTTTGAGGATAATTTTTTGAATTTTATCAAATTTGATAAAATTATTGTAGATATCTTGGGTTCTAATTTAAAGCAGAATATCTCTTATTATAATACTATTGATGCAATAATTGTTTACGAATCGGACTCTTATAGTAAATTTCTTTTTTGAAATAGTACCAATAATTCAACTGTATACTTCTGTTGCTGATTTTTCATTGTTCCAAAGCATGTGCACTTTTTTGTTTTTCCTTCTTTATATTATTCATGTACTAATTAGCTCCTCCAAATCTTTAAATTCAGTTTTGATAAGGGCTATTTTTTCTTGTTTATTATTTTCAGGTAGGTCAAAAAGTTTAACAATAGTTAGATATCTTCTGTTACTGGTCAAATCTTCAGGAGAAAAGAATCTACATAAAAGATTAGAAAGAAATTGACTGTTGTCTTTTGCTAGTGTATATTTGTTAGCCTTGTACCTGTTTAAATTGTAGTTGAAGTATGAGTGTTTTATTCCTGTCATTGATGTTGAGTTCTATTTCTGCTACTATAATGTCATCTCAGTTTCTGAGTTGTGATATAATTATAGCATGGATAACAAAGTTGCTTTCTTGTTATTCTTGCGAGTTATTTGAGACTTTCTCTATATTATTATTAGTAATTGTGAGTACAAGCATGATGGAAGGGGGTTTTGTATTTATATCAGGAAGATTTATTTAATAATATGGTATTTTTTATACAATTGTCAGTTTCTTTTTTACCCGTAGATCAGGGTTTCAAAAAGATGACTATTTTTGCAATCTGGATAGTTTTTTTGTTGTTTTTACTAATGAGGTTTTCATTATAATATGTTCTGATGGAGCTAGACTTGCTCTTAAGTTTTCAGTCAAAGTTCATATTAAGCAGTTGCCTTGAAAATATATGTGCAGAGTTTTTGCGAGGTCTTGTTTTGTTGTATCATGTGATTGATGAAAAAAGTCCTGATTTTATTTTTGAAAAATATAGTTTGATCAACTATATTATCTTCTTTAATCTTTTCTTATATAATTTTTATTTTGATTTAGTTTTCTAACTCTTTATTTTCCATTTCAATTTTAGGAATATTTTGAATTTCAACTGTAACTGTTGGTTAAATTTTTATATTTTCTTTTAAGTTAAAATTGATTTATATACTTTGGTTTTCTATTGGTTTTCTATTATGAAATTTTTAGGATTTTGTTTAATTTATATGGTTTGTATAGTTTGAGTAAAATTGTTTATAGAGTTATTTTTTATAAAAATATTTCTATATTTTTTTTCAAGAAAAGTGTAAGAGATCTTCTTCCTTTTTATAGTCATAATCTCATAAATAGAAAATATATAATTTAATAATTGTGACTTTTAAAAAGGTAGTTGAATTTATTGTATTTTAAGAGTTTGGCTAGAATATTATCTAATATTGAGTGTTCTACTGATTCTAGAATTTGATCTGATATGTTGTTTTGTGTGATGAGGGTGTTGAAAATAATTTGAGTAGCTTATAGTTCTTTTTTTAAATTATTTTTTTCAGTTATTTTGACTATAGTCTTCAAAATATAAAGCTTTCTTTTCTTTACAATTTGTATTATTTTATATATCTTTGTCATTTTATAAGTCATATATGCTAAAAAATAAATTGTTGATTCAGTTATTGTTTGTTTATTCTAATTTGTTTGTGCTATTTGTATAAAATATTGTGAAGTTAATATATTATTGTCTAGTTTGATATTTTGTTTATCAGAAAAATTGTTGATTTTTTTTGTTTAATTTGATGTTTATTGATTTTTTTATTGATTTACTCTTATTAAGAAAGTTAATCTGCTTTGTTTATAAAATATTAACAAACCTATTATATTGTTTTGATAATTGCTATAAACTGATATAGCTTTGAAAACTTTAAGTTTTTTCTGATTTATTGATAAAAACTAAAGTTTGTAAAGTTCTTTCTAGTGCCTATAAAGATATAAATTGACACTGGCCTAACTAAAAGCTTAGGGAGTTGATATTGGACTCTCCTAAGCTTACTATAAATCAGTTTCTAGATGTGTTTCTTCTTTCTTACAAAAATAAAGCTGAGAGAAAATAAAGTGTAGTTTCTAAACTTTTTCTCAATAGATGAATCCCTTTGGGTATGATTGAGTGTTGTGTAGTTTGTTTATTAGCTGTTAACTTAGAGTAGTGTAATGTTTTTTACGGCTTCTCTTTTTCAAAGAAATTATCAAAAAAAGAAATTTTTTAAAAAAAAGGGGATCAGTAAAATTACTATCATTTATATTAATGATTAATACCTATTTTTTGAATTATATTTTTTATAAACATATATTTGCATAAATCTTTGGTAATTAAAATTAATGCAATGAACTATAAATCTAAGACTTAAAATATGAGAATATTTTTTGTAAAGAATTTTTCGATCAATATGAACATCTGATGCATTATAGCAATCAATTTTTCTTAAGAATTTCTTTACCAAGAAATGTATCAACATGATGAGGAATTGTTGAATAATTTTTAATTAATCAATAATTGTAAATGGTAGGATTTGTCCATTCATTAAGTGCAATAGTAAGATTAATTTCTTTATCAAGAATTTATTTAATCTTAAAATATTAACTCTAGCAAGCTCTTGATCCAAAAGAGTATTAGATAAAACCCAATGGCTTGGAAGAGAATAAGTAGCATGTAATGTCCTAAAATTCGTGAAAAAAGGAATGCTCAACAAGGGAAAAGGGTAAGTTACAACATACAAACATTTTTACTAATATTTTGATAATTTGATCTTTACTTAACGAAGTTGGAAATTTTTCATAATTTTCATCAATTTTAATAGATGATTTTCGCTTTTTAGTTGATGTTGAAGTACTATCACAATCCGAATCAATAGAATTATCTGTTAATAATATTAAAACTTTAATTCTAATATCGGATCAACTTTATGACATTCATGTACAAGATGTTTTTTGAGTTTATTTGGTTTAGCGATAGTCCAATGATAATATCCTTTGGAAACTTCATTTCCTTTTGTAAACCAATTTCATATTTTACTAGCTGGACGTTCACCCGTTTTTTTTTTAATATTAGGAAAATATTCGTTAAAAAATGACATTTTTCATAGAAAAGTAAAAATGATTTGAGTTATTTAAATAAATTTATTTATTTATTATTACCTTTATAAAGACTTCAATAATGATTTCGACGTTTAAAAATAAGTTTTGTTTCTTTATAAAGACTTTAATCAGAGGATTTCGGTTAAACGTATACGTAGTTTACTTGTATTGCCCATTGAACAGGTGTTTCATTCTGTTTTATGGTAAATAAAATGTCTCATTATCGAAAACTTAAATGAGACGAGTTCATTTTAGTATAAGTTCAACAATTAATACTATATTATGAAATAATGCGATTTGAAATAACCATGATCACGTGATCTGGGCCAAGCTCGCTAAAATTTTGCCAAGGCGAAGCCCATTGTCCCACAGTAAAAACTTTTAATAAATCATGATGTAGCCATTATTGTACTATAATTCATATATTTATTGCTAAGCAAACCCAAGAGGGCGCTATTAATAATTCTTCTTTTACAGTGAAATGTTTCATAATTAACATCTTCGACATCCAGAATAAAGGAATTAATGGCACTACGGAACAAAATTGCAATTTATTATGATAATCCCCACGAACATAACCTCACATGCATGAATACTTACCGTTGAAACTCCAAAGCATTTCCGAGTTTAAACAACTCTTCTTCGACTATTTTCCCTGATGAAAGTTTCCACATATAACTTTTGTCCATCGCCCTATAGGCTTTCTCAACCTCCATTCGATTTTCATCACGCGCCCCCTTCTAGAGTAGATGTGGTGAGAATAGTAAATATTTACACATGCCAGATATGATTTGTACCCAAATCCAAATCGGCATCATCTTGTAATTCATGATCGACCTAATAAAGATTTTCACAATTAGCAATTATCTGAATAGTAATAATTGAGCATTGTGTGGATATTACCTCGCCCTTCTCGTTGTCCATTTCGTCAGAAATATCTTATTCAATTTCAAATTTCCGCAAATCAGATTGGATGATTGTCGTTCGGAAGGACTTTGGAAGTAGTTGTCGATCTCATTATTTAAATCCTACATAAAAATAAGGGATAACATTAAAATAGATTTGCAATTTAAGCATTACCCATTTCTACTGATTCTCACAAACGTTAGCTAACAAAATTCATCTGCACCTCTACCCGATCTCTTTTTGACTTAGATGATTCGGATGATCCGGCAACGAACGTACTGCCGGCTATAGTCCCGTTGACAGTCCCATATATGGACCCATGTATGGATCCATAATCAAAATAGGTCGGTTTATGGATGTGAACTTGCTTGCTCGCAAGTTCGCGATCGGATCGAGGTTCCTTAGAAATAAAAATTCGAATATTCAGCACTATTCCTAACTACCATGTCTTAATTTACATCCGATTTCCAATCCCATCCGAACGTCAGGCAAGCTAATTGGTTTCCTGCGCCCAATGGGTCCAATGCTGGAAAGGCTAATTGACTTGAAGCATCAGGCAAGCTAATTGGTTTCCTGTGCCCCAACATTGGTTTGTGGCTCGGCTAATTGACTCAAATGGCAAAGAAGCTAGTTGGTTCCTTGCCACGCCACTTGCTCAACTATATGCTTTAAAGAAAAAAATATATTTACTTCCCTTGCTATAATAATTGTTAAGGAGAAACTGGTTTCCTCATGATTAATGATGTTAGCCTATTTTTAACCGGCTAAAAAAATCTAAATAACCGTTTATTTTGTCACCTGACATTTGTCTAATGATAGACGAATGATCACATGATACTTAAATTTATTATTATTATGTGCGCTTTTTCTTCTAATATAAACTACATATAAAGACCGGCCGTCTAAGTAAAAAATAGTAGCAGGATGTTTTAAGGAAGGACGATAAAGCACTCGAACAATGTGTGAATGAACTAACGTTAAGACTTTCGAATTTGGAGACGTTGCAAGACAGTGCTAATCAAGCAACATCCATATTAAACGCATCCCCCGAAGGGTCACCGAAGAAGAAAAAAATATACATCTCTTATCAAAGAGCTGTTTCAGGTGAGATGTCCGGACGTGTTGACTATGCTATCGAAGGAAAAGAGGATCTTGTATGCATAGTTTAAGGAAAGTCACGTAATTTTGAAATTGGGTACCTCCGAAATACAAAAAAATTGGAGCGCGAGTCATATTCAAAATGATGATGATTATCTCTACGGGATAGTTTCTACGGGTATTATTAATCTTATAAAAAATTTGTCGTGGATTTTCTGGCGTTACCCTATCTTCGGTTGATTGATTATCTTTTTTCTAGCTACAGAATGACATTTTATTAAACTTGCTACAGAAGGGCTATATTGTAGCAGCAAAAGCGAATATCGGATTAATTTATCCAAAATGGCATTGAAGGAGGATCTTGAATCGATTAAAACAGTAATTGGAGTGATCGCGAGGTTATTGAGAGATAGGATTTTAATGTGTGATGTCATGAAATTAAGAAACGTCGTATCCATCAAGAAAATCAAAAAATAAATATATTTTTTAACTGTATTTTCATTATTATATAACGTAATGGGCATCCAAGTACCTTATATTTTATTTGTAACAATAAAGCAAATAGATTTTTTTTTCTTGCACAAATTTTGCTGTATTAATAATGCTAGCTCCGGTAGCTGATTTGTTTCTCGGAACCAACACTATATGAGAATTTTATGTAACTTTGATGGTTCCCCGAGGGAACGGTTTTGGAGTTATATTTTTGTCATCTTGATATTATACAGTATATCATGTGCCAGAGACGCTGGCGAAGCTATTAACATTTACCATTTGCGAGAGTGAGATTTTGTGGTCTTCGATTTTACCAAATCAGTGGACGATCCTCTCGCTATTGAGTAGACACGTATACCCAAATTGGAACTCATAAGATTAAATTTTCAGTGATTGCGTAATATTTGCAATAAGTAAATGCGTGTATTGAATATTTATAAGCATTGGATGAGCTAATAAAATTACATGGCAAAATTTATAAATCAAATTATTCTTTTGCTTTTCTTTTACGAGTTATGCGACCGTGTTCATAAATGGAATGGTCCATGGAATGCGTTGATACTCGTCGGCTTCGGTACAATCTTGCCTTTTCGGTTAATATTTCATCACGGATCTTTCATATACGATGCAAAGTTTCCTATATAAAAAAAAAAACGACGATTAACAATTTACAAAAATGTAATTACTGAATAAATAACGATACCCTACCTCAACACGCATCAAAGATATGATAAGTTTCTCTATAATTTGCAACTTATCAATCGATAAGGGTAGCTTAACTTTTTGAAGCAAACCTAGACGCCAAACGCCTCTTGTTTTCCAATCCAATCTGTATATGTCATAATTATAATCTAAAATCAAATAGATCGTGTCATGTAATAGGAATGTACCGAAAAAATTTAAAATTATTGAACTTACTAAATGTGTGTACTCCGAGAGTAAAGAGTTTATGAAATTTGTTTGGATCTACACCATTGTTTTCTATTCCTTCGTTTATCAAAACATCCCGCAACGCAACCGCTAAATCAACCTTGTCCATCCATTTTTTACTTTTTGGTGCTGAGGGAAGACCACAGGATCTAACCCAATTAACATTTCAAATTGATCTTCGCTGATTCTAAAATCTACCTTTTGCCCAATTAAGCTTCTGTCAGTGGGCTTGGTTTTCATGTTGGTGAAGCAAGACCTTGAATCTCGCAAATTAATAGATGAATCAAATTGAAAAATTCATAAACAACAAATAGCCAATAAAAAACCTACTCTTCATAATGATAAATTTGGTCAAAAGTTAATATCCCTCTAGTAATAATATTCGTGAAATTGCTACTAAATGAGAATTCAGACATTGGCTAACGTAAACGTTGCAGATTATACGCACTAATTTAATTTAAAATTGTTAATAATTATGACTATAGGCAAAAAGCTTACTATGTCTGAATGAGTCGTCTAATTACATTTACTTTCATATTGCCCTATAAATGGCGATCATTAGTTCCGCACTTCCATAAGAAACCAATACAAGTGATATACGTACTTCAATCACACAGTTTTCAATGCTGATAATTAGATCAGAAGGTTTCTTCCTCAATACCTAACGTAGAAGACAGAGAATGGTTTAATTAGTCAATAAATTAAATGAAAGTTAATTAATATAAATTTGCTAACCTCGGCGATTTTGTCCATCAGCTCATATAGAGGCCTCTCTTGTTCGTCTTCCAAACCGTTTAAATTAGCGTTGCTTTTAAAATCTTGGTTCATTTCATTCCATTCTTCATCTGTAAACAAATTTTTAACTTCAACATCCTCTCCGAAAAGATCTAGTATCCCAAAGTAGGCCGGACTAAAAATAGCAATATAAGAATTTAAGAAATTGATACTAAAATGGTATGTTTATGCTTGCAAAATAAAGTATAACTCACTATATATATGCCTTTGTTCTGGGAATCCTTTCACGGTATTTCGATAACACTTCATCATTAAAAGACAATATTATTATATCAACCGTGTCATTTGGAATTTCTTCTTCGATGTACTCGTCATGATCAGATACAGTATATATTCATAATCTTGATGCTCTTCAAGATTATCAGATTCGTTATCTGACTGTGAGGTTGTGCTTCCTTGTTTCGATTCTTTATCGTAGACATTTTCAGGCTGTTGCTTATTTTCAAAAACATTAAAGAGTTAAAAACGCATTTGTTTGGAATGTACCATTAAATAATTACTAACCTAACCTCATTATCTTGAATAACATTTTCTTCTTCACTCATATCTGGACTTGATGTTTCATCAGAAAATCCACGGTGATTTTAAATATTCCTCCCATTTTTGTATTTCTTTGTCCGATATTTGCGATCGTCCTAAAACGTTAAAACAAATAATTAGCTAAGCTGATTCATCCTTAACTACTAATTAAAAAATGCTCATAGGTACCATTTCCTGATTCCTTTTCTTGGATGTGAATATTTCGCAATTGTTTATTCCGCCACTTTTAGTCCCATTTATAGTTCCAATCGAGTTAACGTTAATTGAATGGCCCGACATTCTCTTTGCCTAATTTACGTGCTTTCTCCCATTTTTTAGAAACTTTGCGACCTCCCTTGAAGCGAAATATTAGATGAATTAATGTCCTTGGATGGTATTTTACGTTTTTAATATGCCCACCGGTCAGCTAAAAACCTTAAGCACTGGGAACCGAGAAAGCCCCACGTGCCCCGGTGGGACCGATGTTAGATCAGCTAGAAACTTTGTACGTGGAGGAACCGGGAAAGCCCTCACATGTCTAACACCGGTTTCGTGACTCGGCTAGAAACCTTTTGACAGGAACCTAGAAAGCTCCTGTCATGTCACTCACAATTCGTTTCTAACAGTAAGCGAATGTTACTCGCCTTTCTATAGCTTTCAAGAAGTTCTCTTGCTCTTCCCTGTCGGGCGCCTTGCTCTTGGTTATCAATGCTTTCGAGTGATTTTATGTATGCATCTATTTTGATGTCAAAGGCAAAAAGCCAGTTGGAAGGATTTTAATTTCCTACATATTACGCGTTTCTGATGGTCAATAATATAATTGAAAATTCGTGTGCATAACACGTGACATAAAATATTTAAATCTCTGTGTAGATCGGATGTGCACTGTTTCACGAGAAATTTATTGCTAATAGTGTAGTGCTATTGCAATCAATAAAGCAATTGCGCATTAGCGCAATTTTTCTCACATTATTTTTATGTGATTAAACTTTTGAGTTTTATGTAAAAAAATGACGAATGTACTCTCCAAAATCGATTTATTAGAGGAACAGATATCTGAGCTTATAACTGAGAATGACAAACTTAATGCTGAGATTACAATAATGGATAAGAACAGTCCACAAGAAAGTACGGAGAACGCGAAATTAAGTGACACCGAACTCAATGAAGGGAATAATTATAGAGCTTAGATCAAAGATAGCAAAACTAGAATGCATTATTGAGGAAAGCGGACTCAAATTACCCTGCTCCGAAGAGAATTGTAACAAACCCAGTATTAATGTACAGGATAAACCTCCTACAGAAGAAATTCCGCCCACATCATCAAAATCCCCATATTGATAACAATGAGATTAGAGAAAGAAATCAGGAAAAAGAAGTTTCAACGAGAATCAGCTATCCAGTATCACACAGTAGTACAGAAACCATTAATTCAGGAAATGGTCAAACTGAAGTAACCGAATTAGAGCACGGTTATGAGTGTGATAAAAATCAAATTGTAGAAAGAGGTTTATAGAAGAATTATATTTATCTGCTGAAAATCAAGATCACATTTATTCTGCAATAGATAATATCAGCTCTACTGAAATTAAAATATCTTGCAATATATCAGAAAATAAAAGTTCATCTCAACATCTATCTTATTTATTTAAAATAGCAATTAAATTTGATTAACAAGAAATCTTAAACTGGTATTATTATTCTCTTGAATCAAAAACAGGATACGCACTATTGCAACAGATAGTAAGATCAGAGATAAAATAGTAGAAATAATTATTTATTTCTAATATTACTCAAAATAACGTGTGTAAAAAACTCTTAAAGCTAGAAAAATTCTTGTACTATTTGAAAAAAATAAAGTTGAAATTGATAAAATTATCCTAATTATATATAGTATAAATGATTTCAAATTAATATATAAGCTCAAAATATTATAAATCAAATAAAATCAAAATTTAATTTCTTAAGAAATAATTAAATTAAAAAAACTTTATCAAAAATAAAAATAAGTACTATAATTATTCTTTTTATTCTATTGTTTTATATTTCTAGTTATTCAAAGATAAAATAATCAAAAAATCAAATTATTATTAAAATTTAAATCAAGATAAATATATTTATCAAACTTTATATTTTTGACTTATTAATCAAAATTATTTCAAAAAAAAAATTTTTTATTAATTGATTATAAAACATTTAACTTCATAGAAATAAAAATATCATTTAATTCAATTTATAATTATATTTATTTTATGATAAGAAATTATTATAATTAATACAAATAATATTTGTTGTATTTTAATTTTTTTTAAATATTGTCTAAATTAATTAATAGTAATAAATATTAATTTATTATAATTTTTTTTAAATATTGTCTAAATTAATTAATAGTAATAAATATTAATTTATTATTATTAATTCAAGAGTTATTTACTTTATAAAAGATTCTTACTATTTTTAAAATTTATTTTATAAAAATAATCAGAGAATAAATTTTTTTACTATAATAAATTTTTTAAAAAATAATTAATTAAAGATTTTTGATAATATTTTTTTGAGAGGGCTGGCTCAGCCTCCAGTTGGTCTTTATTAAAACTTTTACTTTGATATTACATTGTATTATTTATTTTAAAGTTTACTAAACTTCACAAACTATACTAGTATATATGTTAAAAATTTAAAAAAAGATATCTCCTGGTTCAGATCTCCTGTGAACCTCTGTGGCCTGTTGTCCCCTTTCGGAAAACTAACTTGCCTAGGCTGAGTTAATGCTATTTTCCTTATTTTTTAAATTGAATAGGAAATTGAAAGTTGTCTATTTTTTCTAATTAAGATTAACTGATACTTTCAGCCTTCTGATAGGACCCCTTGTTATATTTTGACTCTACTTGCCCTTTGTTTTCTTATCAGTTCTTATTATTCCTTGTGATGTTTTCTATTTGACTAGAACTTCACATCACTATTTTCAAATTGCTCTTGTGATTTCCTGGATTGCTTCGATGCATTCCATAAGGATTTATTTGACTTTCTTTTTGAAAATCCTTACCCAACAAAAGATCATTTTAACTATGTCATTAGGGATTAAGCTTTTAACCAATATCTGAATCCAGAGGTTAATTTTCTTTTCTTTAACCTTCTTGACCCATTCTTGAACCCAAAATCTACTTTGTTTCTTTTTACTTTGGAGAAAGAGCACTATTGTTTCTACTATATGTTTACTGAAGTCAAAGTCATTCTATTTGCATATACACTATATGAACAAAAGTATCGCACATCTTAAATTTATTATTATATAAAAATGTACATAATAACTTTATTTAAAATTTTAATA
>CAJVPT010005290.1:0-12366 GCA_910592055.1 Acaulospora colombiana | reverse complement strand
TGGTTGGGTTTTGAGTAATGTCAGAACTTAAAGAGTGATCTGCAGTAGTGACCTGCAGGCAATGATATTAAGAGTTGAAAGGGTTTTCACCTGAACTTCTAATGGAGCGATAAATCACTCCCAAAGTTGCACTTACAGTAGTAATTACAAAGACGAGTAAGCTAGTTAGTGTCTTTTTAGCTTTAGCGATTCATGTTATATGTACAGTTTGCAAATGTTTAATAAAGCACACATAACTAGCCTGACAGAGGGTTAAAAAAAAAAATTAATTAATATGGAGTGAAGTAGGTTTTGCTGTTTATAAATATTGTCTTTTTCCATGCATCTGTTGAGGTATTAGCCTGAATTGCCCAGAAATTCTTCTTTCTATCTGGGTTTATTGGGAATGTCTCAGTTTGCATATTATAAACTATCTATTTAAGTCCATGTAGAGAGTTTCATAGGAGATCTTGATTTGCTGTTATTTTTTCCTTCACTTTTTTATATCAGAAGGGAACTGGTCCCTTGCATCTGCTATAAAGGAATTAAACTGCTTTTTATTCCTTAAATGCTATTGTGATAGTATTGATAAGCTGATCTAGAAACATGATCTTGTATTTTTATAGTAATGGAATGACCTTTTCATATTCTCTATTCTCTTGTAGTATAGATTTGATTGATAAGATATCTCCTTGTTAATCAAATATATTTTTTTATCTCCAACTTTGGAAAGTGACTTGTATACTTTTTGCCAGAGTCAGTGTCATAACTGTCAGGTTTTCTTTCATTAGTTTGTAAGAGTTGATAGAATTTCTTAGAATATTACCTGACTCCCAACATTTGATTTGACTTTGTTTTAGTCTAATTATAATAGCAATACCAGAGACCTCGTTATTGTTAAGCTGACAGAAGAGTGCAGGTATGTGACTTTCTAGCTATATTTCCCACATACTTTTGAGGCCATATATTCCTTTGTTATGAATACAACTGTTTGGGATTGTTCCACAGACCAGGGCCTTATTCTTGAATGCTTTTCTAAACATGACTGTGAGATCATTACATGTTTTCTCACTTAGGTGTATGTGTTGTATTCTATATTCTATTCTTGGAATCAGGATTTTATTAATAATGTATTGAACATTTTTTTCTATTAACTTCTTCTTGATTATTGCCTAAACTACTGTTCTGATCTCTGATTTTATAAGACTGTTAGTGTTCTGATTTCTTTGTCTTGATCCTAGCCAGATATCAAAAAATCTAGTCTGGTTCTTCTTATTGATTTCATGAACTATAGTATCCTCTGTTTCAACCTGAACAGTTCCAGAGACTTGTGGATTTCAGTTAATAATAAGGAGAATTGATTTCTCTGTATTGATCTGAGAGTCATTTGTTATATAGAACTTTTTCACTTCTTCTAGGATCTTTTCCAGATCTTTCTTGAATTTGGCAATCCAGGTCATATTATCCATGTAGACAATTACTGCCTGCCTTAAGGAGAGTTTTATCTTCTCTTCAGGTTTACTAAAGTTGGGAGACCATTCTTTTTCTATAGAATAATCCAGATTGCTGTTGTTTTGGATCTTGTATAAAAGTGGATCATATAAGATTCTATATAATAATAGAGAGGTTGTTTCTCCTTAATCTATCCCATTCTCTGCCACTATTGGATTAGATAGTCCATTGGGAAGGATAATACTACAGTTTCTGTTTTTGAAGAGATCTATTATGAGCTTCTTAATAGATGTAGAAATTCAAATCTGATCTATGGCCTTTTCAAGTATATACAGGGATATTGTGTCATATGCCTTTGCAATATCTTGAAATAGAATCCATAGTTCTTTTTTCTTTTCTCTAGCTTCTTCATAAATATAGTTCAGTAAGTGGATAGGCTTTGCAGTACTCTCTCCCTGTAGCCTGACAAAGTTTGGTCCTTTTAAGATTTTGAATTGCTTGCAAATAGTTGATAATCGGTTGATAAGGATCTTGGTAAAGTATTTTCAGGTTGTTTCCAAGAGGACAATGGGTCTTGTATTACCCAGATCATATTTTCAAGGCTTGGGTTTGGGAATAGAATAGATATTATTGCTTTTCCATTTCTTAGGTATTTGATCTGTACTTAAAACTTTATTAAAAAGAAGACATAAAGTTCTTTTTTCTTTGGTCCCTAAGTGTTTGAGCATTTCGTAACTAATGTATAAGGGGCCAGTAGTCTTGTTGTTTGGAAAAGATTGCAAAGTAGCTTCGAGCTCATCTACTTTGATTTCTTTTATTAGAGGTGAATACCATATTGGGTTGATCCATTCTTTGAGTTAGTATTTTTTTTCCAGGAGGGGTCTAAATTCTCGAAATTGACATTTATCTTTTTAAATATCCTTTTGTGATATTCTTCAATCTTGCTTCTGATAGTTTGAGAGTTGGTAGCAATGTATTTTTTCCCTCCTGATTTGTGATTAGCACTCGATTTAATGTGATTCTTAGTTTTTTACGATTTAAGCCTAAGCTTAGCATTTACTTCTGGTTAAATCTAAGATTATCACATCTGTCATCCAAAGCCTCCTTGATTTGGTTTCTGATATAGACTTTCTTTTTTCTTGCATATTATTTTAAGGGTATATTCTATTTTAATGATTTTTCTCAATTGCTCTGGGATCTCTTCCTGTGACCAAAAAGGTGTTAGTTCTTCGTCAAGGGATTCATAAGTACCTTGTAGGTTCTGAATGGTCTTCTTTATATTTTCTATGTCTTCTATGGTCTTCATATCCCAATT
Source organism: Acaulospora colombiana (assembly GCA_910592055.1). Lineage (NCBI taxonomy): Eukaryota > Fungi > Glomeromycota > Glomeromycetes > Diversisporales > Acaulosporaceae > Acaulospora > Acaulospora colombiana. The sequence goes on along the minus strand of CAJVPT010005290.1, from coordinate 9,620 downwards.
AACCTGGATTTTCTTTAGGAGGAAGTGGATTTTGTTGGCTTTCTGTAGGCTTCAAAATCCTTCTTTGGGATTACTGATCCCATCTTGACTTCTTTACTTCTGTTGGAAGTAGAGTAAACTCTTTTCTTCTTGAGGCACTTGTATGCACCCTTAATGATTATAGTTTCAAGTTCTTGTCAGGCCTTTTTGAGCTCTTGAAGGCTGTTCTCAGTTTCATGCTAGGAGGCCTGTGTATCAATTTCTGGAAACTTGCGTTCTATTCAGAGTTTGAATTTCTCCCATTGTTCTACAGTGGAGTTGCCCGGGTCTGGTATTTTTTTACCTTTTGTTCTATTTTGCTTTTGTATTTAGTTTTTAAGCAGATTGTTTGTTGTCATTCTTGTTAATAACAAGGTATGGTTACTACCCAGTAGTGTTTTTACTAGAATATTTTTGAACTATATATGTTGTTTAAGCTAATTTCTGGTGGTATCTAGATATAGTTGATTATACTGTGTATTAAGTTATTTGCCCATATGAAGGTGGTATTCTCTTCTTTTTCCCAGGAGTTTTGAACATCTATATAATTCCAGTCTTCTAGGAAGTTGAAGAGACCTATTTCAGCTTTTTTGCATCTTGGGAGTTGTTTTGTCTATAGATTATAATCAATCCACTATTAGATTGACAACTGTATTGAAGTCATCTATGATTATGACTTTGAAGTGATTTCTTTGCTTATCTAGAACCTTGTTTTGAAGTAGCTGTTGTAGCCATTTACTTTCAGCTTTTCTAGATGGCAAATACACTTGGTAGATATAGAGTTTGCTTCTTATTGATAGGAAGTTGACTCCTATTATATGTTCTTCTATTCTTTCAATTGACTCCAGCTTTTTTTTGATGTTTTTTATAATGAGGAATTCTACTCCAGACCCTCTGGGTTTCTCATTATTACAGCTATAAAAAAATTTGTGCATTTGCTATAGGTTAAAAGCAAAATCCGCTGTTTTTTCTATAAGTTTATTTTTACAGATCCCTAGAATATCTACATTGAGATTTTATATAAGTCTAAATAGTCTTTGTTGCTCAAAATTAGTGTTGATACCTCTAATATTATGTGTTTCAATAGTAATAGTATTATTGTCTAGTGTGGAGTTATCAATGGTATAGTTCTTATACAATGTTTGTTTTTTGTCTAGTTTATTAAGGATGTTCTTTTTAATTGTACTAATGAAATCATCAAGTGGTGTGGTATGTGTTGTACTAGAAAGAGTTGTATTAGTTTCTGTTATTGTTTCTATGGTTATTCCTTTTTTCCAAGATGAGCTTGATTTCTTTTGTACATCAAACTCTTTCCTAATGTATTTTGATTGGACTGGTGCTTTTTAAGAGTGATTATTCTACTGACTTCCTCTTACTCTGTTCTGGTTACCTGTTTTCTTCTCAATTATGTTTATTCTATTATTTAATTGCTTGAAATTGTTTAAAATCTAGTATAAGGGATCTTGATCACTTTTACTTTCTGGATAAGGGCTTTGTAACCTATTTTGCAAACTTTTTCTTCTGTTATATTAATTAATTTGCTCTCTGTTACTACCAGTAGCAAAGCATCTAGAGGTGTTTAATGCAGTGTATTCTTCTCTATTGTTTCTTTTATGCCTTATTCTATTATTGCTTCACTGTCTAATCTGTCTCAAATTTCTGAACCTATGATAGCTTGTTGAGTTAGAAGTAAACTTTGTTGATTTATTATCTAATTGTGATTCAGGTATTGATTCATTGTCTATTTTTATGTTTCTGGATCTGAATCTTGTATTTCTATTTTTATTTTTGAGATTTTGTCTTTCTATTTTGGATGTATGTTTGATACTCCATGAGAGGCGATGTTTTGTAAAAAAATATGTATTTGCATGCCTTGTTTCTTTTTTATTTTGTCTTGAAGCCACTACTATAAAATTACGCTTCTTGAGTATATAGGGATTTTTGGATGTATAGCATGCCTTAGCTTGTGTACTATTTAATGCTTAGGCTATTAGACTGGTATAGGTTTTGTCAGTACTTAGAAGTCTTGCTAAGTTGTCATTTCTTTCAATTAATATCTAATTGATTTTATTATCGCTAAGTTCAGACTTGGAGAATATAGCTCTTGACATTTCTATATTAATTGAAGTTATTCAAATTTCTGATTTAGACTGAGATATTTGTGCCATTTGATATAGGTTTTTACCCATAATTTTGTATTCACCTCATAAATATGAATGTTTTGGACTTCTTCATATCTTTTTAGATATGCTTTTATGAGGTTTTTAGTGTTTTTCTGGTCTATGTCTACCAAACATATATGCCAGATAGTACTGTCTTCTTTGGTTTTGAATTCTTAAAAGACTTTTCTATCTAGGTTTCTTTCTGTCTTTTGTTTCTTATAAGTGATTGATGATATTATATTTTGGATAGTGAAGTTGTCTTCCTTTTGATTGACTTCTTTAATACATCTTATGACTTCTTCTTCTTCTTGTAACCAGAAAACTAACCACTCATTTCCATTAATAAATTCTTTTCATAACAGGTTTTTTTTTTCTTGTAAAAGTTTAAGAGTGTTGCTTAGATATGCCTTGATTTTATTTTCTGTTTCTTCTGAAATATTGATCATTATTGTATCCAATCTATACTCTCCTTTCTTTTTAATGAAGTAAGGATTTGTTGATAGTCATGTCTCTATTCCTGATGATAAAAGAGCTATGTTCACTGATGTATTGTTTTTTAATTGTTTTTTAGAGTTTTTATAATTCCAGTTCTTCGATCTCCTATATACATATTATTGTTGATTTATTATCTTTTTGTTCAACAATTTCCATTGATTATCATTCTGATTTATATTGACTTTTAAAATTCTTGATAATTTCCATAAGCTTATCTTCTATATAGGGTTGTAGAAGATCTTTTTTAATCCCTTTGCTTGTTGCCAAAGATATGTGATATGTTGAGTTAGAATTCATTCTTTGTGAAAGGTTGTCATATCTATTCTTAGTATCTTAGCTATAATACTATTTAGGATAGTAAATGTTTCTGATGGCAAGGCTACTGATCTACTGGGTTCATTATTTCTTTGTTTTAGCAATTGTTGTGAAGCTCATAAGGTAAAGTGTTTGTTATGTTTTAGTGAGAGATTGATTAATATGTTTACTATATTCTCTTCTCTTTTACTGACTATCTGTAATACTGTATATGTTGTGTCCTATTCATATTTGCTACTGGTTTAGATTTATTAATAGGTCACGTAGTTGCTTGTTTGTATTTATCAGTTGTTCTATTTTTAGATCGCGATAAACCTTTCCATAGTTATTGTTGTTTATATTTTAATTAGGTAATATGGAAAAACCTTGTTGTATTATTTTGATTTATTTATTTGTTGATATTGAAGATCCTATCCAAATTTTGTAAGTTGTTGTCATGTTTATGTGAACTGTCGATCAACTTGTTTGGATTACAAATTATACATATATGTATGTATCTTGTTTATTGTTTTTATGTGTATACTTGTTTTGCTTGTTCACTTTTACATGTTCGTGTTCATGTAACAAGATAGAAAATAGGTATGTTGTTTATGTGTATATATATGTTTAGACTGTTTTGTCTTTGAGAAGCTTTGATATTCTTCTGGGCCTTTGAGTGACTGAAGTAACTTGATTTATCAAGTAAACTTGGTTGCTTCTTGGGTTCCTTGCAATGTCAAGAAAGGTATTAACTTACATTGCCTGGCTGTAAGCTGTGTAAAGTTGATATTGACTCCCTTTTTCTGACTATGAATCAGTTTGCAAGTCTCTTATCTTTCTCTAAAAATTTAAAAACAAAAGTAGTAAAAGAAAATTAGTAAAACAGTGTATACCTCTTTTCTTGATATTTCTAATAAGCTTGTATGTGTGTTACAAAAGCTTAGTAGCTTGGCTTGAAGGATATATTGTTTTTTCTTGTATGTTTGACCAGGTTTGCTTTTTTCAAAAAATTATCAAAAAAAAAATTTTTTTAAGAAAAAGAAGGATCAGCAATATAAAATTTTTAATAATATTATTAATATTTTATTGTACTATTTATTACAGTTTAAATTCTTTTTAATATATTTTCTATTAAATTTTTTAAATTTTATAATTCAATCAATTCAATTTTTTTTTTAAAATAATCATTAATTATATAAGAATTTTTAAATGAATATTATATTTATAAACTCTTTTTTTTAAAAATATCTCATAAATTCTCAATTGAATTAAGATTTGGTAATTGTACAAGCCAAGAAATATTTATTATCAAATTATTTTGTAACTATTGTTTAACTATTTTTGTTCAATGAATTGAAATATTATTATTTTAAAAAATATTTTTTAAATTATTATTTAATTTATCAATAAAAGGTAAAAGATTATTTTCTAAGATTTTAATATATATAAATCCCATAATTTTATCAAAAACTTGAATCAAATGTTTAATCATATTCTTGTAAAACACCTCAATATCATTATACCTTGATTTTTTGATTTTATTGTTGAAATTAAACAATTTATATCATATTTTTCATGTGGATATAATCAAATCCAATAATATAAGTTATTTTGAAATAATAAAAAATGAGATTTATTATTTCAAATTATTATATTCCATTTCAAATTATAATTTTTTTAGTATTTCATTATTCTAAGCTTTTTTTGCAATTTTCTTTAAATACTAAAGGGTTTTATTTTTAGCTTAACCATAAAATTCTTTATTATATAAAATATATTAAATAGTATGAAAGTTTATTAATATTGTTTATAATTAACTAAATTTTTCTATTATTTATTCAAAAACAGTATCAATTTTTTTTATAGTTTTTATAAGATATCTAATATCTTTTTTTTATCAATTTAGATAGTTTACTAAAACTAAAAATATTACTAATTTGTTAATTTATTTTATATCTTTCAATAATATTATAAATAGATATTTTTAAAAAAAACTCTTTTCCACATATCTCAAAAAACTTTAAAATTATCATTTTAGGAAATTTTAAAAATTTCAGCTTTAAAGAAAAAACCAAAGGAACTTGAAAGTTTTTCTTTTAAAAAACCTAACTATTAATATAAATACATTCTACTTGATGTTTTCATTACTGATATTCAAAGAAAACTAGTAATAATATATTACAAAAACACAAAAATAAACAAACTCTTTATCATTGACACCTCCTTTTTTCATCTTTTCCAAATCTTAGAAATTGTCTATCCATCTGGCTTATACCTATTAGAAGTCCAGAGAATAAACAAGTGAAGTTCAAAGTAATAATAGCTATCTTTGAAACAGTTCAAATAAACAGACTTTCAAGTCTCTGTACAAATATTAACATTTTCATTCTCAAACCTATGACCATAATAGCTCTTAATACATTTCTAGACTTTTAATAAATCTTTAAACTTATAGATAAAAATCATAAAATAGTAATAGAAGAAGTTATCAAAAAACTGAGCTATAGCCTTTATATTTCCTGGAGCAAACTTGATATTATAATGAATGAAATCTCCAACATTTTCTCTCTTAAACAAAAAACTCAAAACCTCATACCCACTTCAAACACGCCTATTCTAACAGAAGTAATAATCTATAACAATAATATGTAAATAGATATAAATCAAGTTACCCCACAATGTCCTACATATAGAATATACATGTTAACCAACCTATTCCACTCAAAAGTAGCAACAATAAATCTAAAGATTAACAAGATTTGAACCAATTACAAGTAACAATAAATGATTTTATAACAAACTAATTAAAAATATCTTCAAAGGATTTTACAATCTCATAAATTGATTAAACCAACAATAAATTAGACATTAGGCTAGCTGATCACTAGAGATACCAAAAAGTACTTCTGAAAATCTGTTAAGAACTTAATATCTTTAGTTATAAATCAGAAGCAATAGTTAACATCCTTTTAAATATCAAACAAGAAGTACTTATCAAAGCTACTAAAAATCTAAAAATAATATTTATTAAAATTGAACTTAAAAACAGGACTTTCTTTTGCATATTTATACAAAAAAAAATAATCAAAGACAAATATTAATTACAAAATAAAGAAATCAAAAAACAATATTACAACAACTACTGCAATAAACACAATATCACTTTTATTACTAGAGCAACAAAATGCAAAATCAGAAACATTATCAACAAAGTGCTCTTCATAGCTTACCTTAAAACTCATAATCTGTCAAATCTTAAATATTGTCAAGTTGTAGTAATTCTCAAATATGGATTTAACTACTTCATAGATCCAGCACTATCAAAAGTAGACTATTACAACATTTTTAAATACTATGAAGATATGATCAAAAACAAATTATCTGAATTTCCTATCTCTCCTAATCTTATTTCTACAAATATAATAATCAAACTATCATATTTTATTCCTATCTCATTACTATGACTATTAGTACAAATAGTCAAAAGGTTATAAACATACTACAACTTTGATCTTCTTTCAGAAACATTCTTCAAGAAAAAACTTGATCTTCCAAATAAGCCTGAGAACCTTATTTCAAAAGTCAAGTATCTTTTCCCACTAAAACATAGAGTCCAGTTGAAAGACTTAAAAACTTTGATAATAGAACTTAGAGACTTTTATTATATTCCAAATAAATTTTCAGAATCCTATTTCGACTTTTCTCTCTTTAAACAACAGCTTCCAGTTTCATATACTGAATTGTTAACTAAACTAGTTATTTACTTCTTAGTAAAAAACAACTCAATAGCCAAAAGAGAGGCTACATAATTACTATGAGAGCACAACTTCACAGTCAGAGACCTCCCTTTTTACTATATTAGAATAAGACAGGCCCTTCCCTATCACATCAAATCATTAAGGACATTAACATTATACTTTCAATTCAACAGCAGAGTGTGATGAATCCACTTTTGAAACTGTTGAATTCAAAATTCAGATTCTAGCTCCTATTGGGACCTGAATGGATTGCTACCAATCTAATTCAAACAGGAAAACTTCTAACTAGAATTTTTAGAACCCATCAAGAAAATCTCAATATTTCTAAAGAATATTTACATAGAAATTCATTCAAATTCAAGAAAACTTAAACAAGATCGAAATTACATATTATGGCAAAATACCTTGAGAGTAAATTTATCTAATACTACCTAAACTCCCCATACTTGAAGATACAATTTTCTTCCTAAAAATAATCAAATCAATATTATTCTTTCCATTACAAAAGATGAATCTCTTTCAAATATATCAATAAACTAAGTAATTATTTCTACTTTATTAAACTTCCAGACAACTTTATTGTTGAACCAGAGCTACCTGATCCAGAACTAGCTCTCCTCCCTATCTTGATTTAATGAACACTAGTAGTCACATTGATTGTTACTCCTTTAGTTCTAATAACAATATTCTTACATTATAATATCAAATTTGTAACTTCCTTATTTTAACTGCAATCAATACACAAGGCCTAAATCAATTAGAAAAACTATAATTCTTTATAGACTTACTATCAAATACAAGAGATATAATAATATGCATCTAAACAAAATATACAACCTATCATTTCCTCTCCCAAAAACTCAACAACTATACTATAATCTCAAATCAATTCAATAATACTTTCAACAATGATATATATATTCTTATCTTCAACAAAATAATAAATCATATCTTCAAAACATCTACATAGAACAAGTATTGATATATAGCATATTTTAAATTCAAGTCCAAAATTGAGATAACAATATTCATCATATATCTTCTATATAACAGCCAATCTAGAAACAAGGCAATATCTTTACTTCATAAATTCATCTCCAACAACAAAACAGAACTGATCATAGCTAGAGATTTCAGCATATTTTAAAAAACAATGCCATCAATAAATGCACCTGCAAATAACAAAAAAAGGAAAATTAATAACTATTTATATAATTTACTTGATTCAGCAAAGACTTTCTCCAAGAAACATGAATACACTCATCTTATATTCATAAGCATTGCAAAAATTAATCAAGTCTGGCTCACCCCAATCTGGCAAGCAAAATATTAAGTTACAATATATTTAACTTAATGTCTATAACCACTGATCACAAGCAGATCAAAATAATATTTGACTGGTTTAAATACAAATCACAAAGAATAAAATTCATAACAAAAGCATACTAATTTGAAAAAGTAACACCAGAACAATTGGTATTATTCAAAGAAGATATTACCTTACAACTTGATCAATTTCTCTATTTATCATATTCACTTTTTGAAAGCATAATCAATCAAGCCCTTAACAAGAATATACCTATCAGAAAAATACAAATATCAACTAAAAACAAAAGAAATCTCTTCTCAAAAATTGATGATACTATAAAATACATCAAGCTAGTACTTAAGAAAATAAGATCCAATATCTCACCCATCAGTTTATATAGAAAAGCCAATGAGTATCATTAGAGAGTATTACAATCTCTTTCAGTCCAAGCTTATTAAAAAAAACTTTTTGGATCTTAATTATAGAAAAACAAAAGAAAATTGTATAATTAATAATAAACAATATTTAAAAAAGAATTAAAAAAAACTTGATAAACTTCTGAAACAAAACTAAATACTATATTAAAATAATTTTCAATGATATTAAACTCTCCTTTGATCTTTTAATCCGCATTGATGGACAATAACTGCAAGACGATCCCAAAATTTTAATCAACATTATTACAAATCATTTTAAAAAGCTATTTACTATATATCCAAAAAATTTGAAATTAATGAATCATGGCAACAAGATTATATACCCAAATAACAAAAATAGAAGAAATTTATTGAGACCTACTCAATACCATTATTATTCAAGATTTAGAAAAATAAATAAACTCATTTTTAACAAACAAGTCCCTAGGTTTCTGTAAGGTTCCTTATAAAATATGGAAATATATAGGAATACTGGTTCTCATTAATAATAGGTCTCTAAAACAAATTTTACAGATTACATATATTTTTTTTGAGGGACAAAATTCATAGTTCTTTATTTTAATAGGAACAAAAGTTAAAAAATATCATAAATCAATGATTTAAATAATAAAGAATAATTGTAGATAGTTTTTTTATAGTTATTAATTTAAAATTTTTAATGTTTTCTAGTGAAGGATATTTGACTTTTGTTTATGCCTTTTTTTAGGGATTCATCTTTAGCTCTCACTGCACTAAACAAACTCTTTAATAATATATCAAGAAATAAAAACCCTCTCAAGGCTTGGAAACAATCCTTCATCACACTTCTGCCAAAAGAACTCATCTGATTCCACAACTTAAATAACATCAGGCTGATTGCCTTTATAAAAACAAGTAGAAAAATTTTTATTAAGATCCTTAACAAATGATTATCATTAATAATAATTGAGTTTGATATTCTATTGTTATTCAACTTTGCCAGCCATCAGACTCTTTCCCATTCACCTGTGGCGCAGTAGAATTGGAAAAAGCGAACAACATGAACAGAACAACTAGGAGCGCAAACTCCAACTTTAGGCCTAACTACAACAAAAATAGTATGTCCAAGGGTAAGGCCGACCCTATCAGAAAAGAAACTTCACCAACACAGGCAAAGAAACCCAGACTC
>CAJVPT010005289.1:0-12371 GCA_910592055.1 Acaulospora colombiana | reverse complement strand
TAAATATGTTGTATAGATTGAATTGTCTCCAGAAAACTTGCCAATCAATTTCTTTACTAAGGTATATCCATTGGTCTTGAATACATTTTTGCTTAGTTCAGACTAGTCCTATTTTCTTAGTGTTCTATTTTTTAAGAAAATCTCTAATACTGATATCAATAGTATGTTTCTTCCAGGCTACTATTGTAAGAACTTGACTCAGATCAAATGTTTGTTACCAAATTATGGGGTTTTCTTTTCTGGCCTGCTTTACTATATTGTTGAACTTATTATTTTAATAAACCTTGATCTTTTTAAATATAAGGCAAAGATTTTTCTTTTGTACTAGGTCCTTTATTCAGTTCCATAGTGGCCAGTTAATCATTTTAGTCCATTTTCTTATGGAAATAAACTTTTGTAACTGGATTGTCTTCCATATCTTGATAGTTGTATTACAATCTATATATATAGTTACTTTTTCATTTTCAGATATTGTAAAGATTGCAATAAATATAACTAGAATTTCTGCTCTTGTAACTGATAGCCATAATATTGCTCCTGCTAAGAATTGGTTAATTATTATGTTATTCTCAATTTGAATTTATGCAAGATCCATTTCGAGTTTATCCTTGCTTTTTGTACATTACTTATAAGATCCATCAGTAAAGAAAATAAATTGCTTTGTGTTGTTTTATAGTTATGTCTAAGACTCTTTATTAGATCTGTCATATGCTTCTCTGATTGTATGGCCTGTTTAATTAATTTGACTTCTCAATTCTCTATTTGTATCTTAATCTCTTCTGGTTTCAACAAATATGTAGTACTTGATTCATTTGTTGGTACTGTGGGTTGTTAGTCTATAGGGTTTTCTGAAAGTGTAAGTATATTCTTTTTTCTAAAACTTTCTTGATTATTTAGTTGCAATAGTAATCAGGTTTGAAATATATGTGAAATTATTTGTTGTTTGGATGTATAAGAATAACAAATAGTACTATTTGTGGTAAGATTGTAGATGAGCTAATATAGTGTAAAAAGTACTTATCTGTTTTGCATTTTGGCTTTCTCTATAGTAGTTCCTATTGTTTCAGTCAAAACTACCCAATGAATTTTCTGTTTGTCTAGTTTAGGGACCACTTTTATTATTTGAGATTTATTTTCAATTCTTTTTAGAGTTCAATAAAACTGTTTCAGCAGTCTTATTGTTTTGTCACCTTTGCTCTGATTTCTATCTACCACTTAGAATTGAACCTTTACAAATATTAACAAAAATTTGAACTGCTCTCTATTATCTTATTGTTAGTATAATCATATTAATTAGTTGAATATCAAAAATCTTTTTCTATCTCTAGCTGTTATATGTAATCTATAGCTTCTTTGTCATAGCCAGAGTTGCAGCAGCAAGATTATCTTTCTCAATTGTCTTGATTTTTACTGGATCATTAAATATATTTTTAGGCTTCCAGTATTTGAGTTGACTTTGTTTAAGTCAAATAACTGTTGCAATTCCTGAAGCTTTATTGTTATTTAGTTGATAAAACAATGTTGTTATATGACTTTCAAGTTAAATTTGCCATACACTTTTGAGGCTATAGATTGTTTATTATATATACAACTATTTGGTATTGTTCTACAAATTAAGACTTTGTTTTTGAAGGTTTTTCTATATATAGCTATTAGATCATTGCAAACTTTCTTATTCAAGTATGTATACTACATTTTATATTCTATACAAGGGATTAAAACTCTATTGATAATGTACCTGGCACATTTTTCAGTTAGGCTTTTATTGCTAATTACTTGGGTTACTATTCTGATTTCTGTTTTGAGTATATTAATAATATCCCAATTGTTGTATCTTCTTCTTAACCAGATACCCAAGAATCTTGCTTGGTCATATTTATCTAATTTCTTGACTATTAATTTATCTGTTCCTGTATGAACTGTGCCTGAGTCTGTACTGTTCTGTTTAAAGGTCAGGAGGATAGATTTTTCACTATTAATTTGTAAATCATTTGCCTGATAAAATTATTTGATATCTTTTAAAATATGTTCCATATTAACTTTGGATTTAACAATCCAAGTAATATCATTCATATATATTATTATTACTTGTCTTAAAAAAGTTTTTCTTTAAGATATAACTTTTGAAAGTCCAGTATTCATTCTTCTTCTATCGTATATCTATAGTTTGGATTTCCTTGAATCTTATATAATAATAGATCATAAAAAATTCTCCAGAGTAAAGATAAGACTGTTTCCCTTGGTCTATTCTATCACCAGTTGTAACTGGATCTGAAAGCTCTGTTAGAAGAATTGTTTTGTATTTTCTATTTTCAAAAAGATCTATAATCAATTGTCTACTAATAGCTGAAATACAGATTCTGTTCATAGATATTTTCAATATAATGAAACTGATTGTATTATATGCTTTGACTATATTCTAAAAAAGGATCCATAATTCTTTTTTCTTTTCTCTGATTTCTTCACAAATACTGTTTAAAAGTTGAATAAGTTCAGCTGTATTTTCTCCTTGTAAGTCAGCAAAATTAGGTCCTTATAGAAGTTTATACTTTTTATATATACTGGCAAGTTTAGTGATCAGTATTTTAGTAAAGCATTTTCTTGTTGTCTCTAGCAATATTATGGATCTTGTGTTGCTTAGACTATAGTTCTATGGTTTTGGCTTGGTTATCAGATAGATGTTACTTTTTTCATTTTCTTAGTATACAGCTCATCTTAATTATCTGATAATATAATTGCTTAAGAGCTTTTTTTTTTTAAGGTTCAGGTTTTTAAACATTTTATAACTGATATGGGATAAATTAGATGCTTTCTTTTTAGGAAGGTTTTTTAGTATTGTCTTGATCTCTTCTATTCTGATTTCTTCCTATAAAACAGAATACCATGCTGGATCTATTCAATCTTTTGTTTGATATTCTCTTTTCTATTTAGGACTAAGGCTCTTATAGTTAATGTTTTGTTGTTTGAAAACTTTTCAGTAATAGTCTTCTATTACTTGTTTAATTGTTTGTGGATTTGTAATTATATATTCTTCTCTATCTTTGTTTCTGATCTTAATTCAATCTAAGGTTATCTTGAAACTTTTTCATTTTAGTAGAGAAAATAACATTTGTTTTTGATTGCTTTTGAGATATTCATATCTGGTTTCAAGTGCTTTATTGATCTGGCTCTTGATATATAAACTCTCTTTCTTTTTATAGGCTATTCTTAATGTGTATTCTATGTTGAAGATATTTTTGAGCTGTACTTGAACTTATTTTAAGAACTGAGAAGTTGTAAGATCCCAATCCTCTGTTTCCTTGTATAAGGAGTAGAGTTTATTGATCACTTGTATAAGTTTGTCTCTAGTGTTTGCATCCCAATTGTGATAAGTCTTTTTAGCAAGTAGTAAACTCTGTTGATCTCTCTATAAGCTTAATACTCTTGTTAATTTACTGGTGAGTCAAATCTTTTCTTATTTAATGTCAAATATATTTATTTCTTTTTAAGAGTTCTATATGTACCTTTGATAAGAATATTTTCAAGTTCCTGCCATGCCTAATTCAGCTTTGTTTGAATCTATATTAAATTTTCAGAGTATGGATATAATTGATTATATTCTATTATTTTGGTTTAAATCCATTGTTTAAATTTTTCCCTGTGTTGATGTTGAGTTGATAGGATCTGGAATTTTTTTGCCTCATATTCTTTTCTGGTTATAATATTGTATATTTTTTAACAAGTTGTCATTTATTAGTCTAATTAGGAGAAGAGTATGATCACTATTTATAACTGATCTATTGAAATGTTTTTAAAATCATTTAGATTCTCTTAGCTGATGTCAGTTGTGGATCAAATATAATCAATTATGCTATAAGTATAATTGTTAGACCATATGTATGTACTCTTGTTTTGTTTCTATATATTGTGGATATTAGTAAAGTTCCAATCTTCTAAGAAGTTAAAGATACCAATTTCGGCTTTTTTGTATCATATTGACTTCTTTTTAGATGGGGTTAATTTGTTATTGAATTTACTACTGCCTTAAAATCTTCTATAATAATGATTTTGAATTTCTATCATTGTTTATTTATGATTCTTTTTTGCAATATTTGTTGAAGTTATCTACTTTCCATCTTTTTAGATGATAAGCAGATTTAACATATATAATATATAGTTTATATTTTTTAAGAAGAAGTTTGTGTCTATGATATAGTCTTCTATTTTTTCAATCAACTTCAGTTTCTTTTTATATATCTTGTTTATAAGAAGATCCATACCTAATTCTTCATGTTTGATGTCATTACAACTATAGAAGAATTTATATATCTTTTGAAACTTAAGGACATGTTTTACTGTTTCACTCCTTAGTTTTGTTTTACTGATACCTATGATTTCTATATCTAATTTTTGTATCTTGTCATATAAATACTGTTGATCCAGTATTGTATTTATTTTTCTTATATTGTGTGTCCCTATAGTTATAACTTCTTCTATAATGGATTACAATATATTATTATAATATATTGTTTATTCTTTAAGGTTCTTATTAATGGTATTTGTTTTGATTGACTTGATGAAATTGTTTAGGTGTTTTATAGTGATAGGAAGATTGTTTGTAAAGAATATATTTGTTATTGGATTGTTATCTTTAGAGTTGTTTTTGATTTAGAAAGTACTAAATTCTTCTTGTAGATCTTGTAATTTACTGGTGTTTTCTATTTGGACTGGTGCAACTTTTAGGTATGATTAGCTCTTTTTCATCTTATAGATCCAGAATAGAGTTGAATCTTTTTTTCAATATGACTTATTCTATTTAGTTTGTTTAAGCTATATAGAATTTGTTGCAATGGATTTTGTTCTGCTTCAGATTTGATATTTATATTGTTGATAATTCTGAAACTATATCTTCTATATTTTCTTTTTTGTATATTGATCAGTTCTTTATTACTTCTTATTGCTGGTTGTTGGTTGCATCCTTGTCTTAGATTTCTTGTATTTGTTTTGTAGAATCTTGATCTTCTTTTTTCAAACTTTGTATTAGAGTTTTTTGTATCATATCCAAATCAGATTCTTTTATAGGGATTTCTTTCCATATAGGCTTTTTATTGAATTTAATGTCTGTTCTACTCAAGTAATTGTTATATTGATCTGTACTAGATTCATCTATTTTTTTGAGGTGAATACTGTTAGTTCTATGTTTTGCTTTTTCATGTTTCTCTTGATGTGAAATATTTACTTCTTCTATAGTTTTATCCTATTGTTATACAGTATGTTTATCTTGAAATATTCTTTAGCACTCCATATGAATTTGTGTCTATATAGAAAGATGTGCTGTTGGAGTGCTTTATTAGATCTTTCACTGTTACAAAACATATAACTGTATATCATCTTCTCTTAATTATATATGGATTTTTGAATATATAATAGGTTTTTGCTTTAGTTTATTTTAAGGTATGTACTAATAAGCTTGTAAAGATATTGTGTGTTCTATATAGTCTTAAGGACTGGTCATTAATTTTATTAATTTCTTGATCAGTGGATTCATGTTGAGTAAAAATAACCCTTATCACTTTTGTTTTGATAAGGATTATCCATATATCTTTTAGCTTATTGTTCTGTTTATAAGGAGTGATCCATGCCTTGATTTTTTATTATAATCTTAAGTAGTTATATATATGAATATTTGTAAGTTTTCCATATATTTATAAAGCTGCCTTAACTTCTTACTGTATATAGCTATGATCTATATCAATTAAAATTACAAATAGTTCTTTGTTCTCTCCTTCTATTTTTTTCTGAAGATTTTTTATTAGATAGAAATTCTAGCTCTTTCTATTTTTCCATACTTATGGATATTATCGTGAAGTTTTTATTCTTTTTTTTATTGACTTTTTTTAAATAATTCAAAGCATTTTTTTTTTCAAAAGTAAAAATTGTTCAAGCATTACTATTGAAAAATTCTTTTGTGACTAGTTGAAGTTCCTTTGGTAGGCTAAGATTATTTTGGAGATATTTTATTCCTTCTTTATCAATTTCTTCTAATATTCTGGATATTAAAGTTTCCAGTTTGTATGCTCCATTTTTGATAATATAAAATGGATTAATACTAGTTGATTTTGATCTATTTCTAGTATTGTAAGATTGTAGCTCTATAATGTTGTCTTTTTTAACTTCTTTTTGAATTTCTTTATTTTTAATTGATTCTCAATCTCTTTATTATCCATTTTTATTTCAACATTATTGGAAACTTCTATTGTATATATTGGTTAAATTTCTATAACTACTTTTTTATTTGACAGTTTTATCGAACTTGAATATGGATTGTTTGTAACTATGTTTTTTTATTTTGTTTATTGTTATTAATGTGTTTTTTCACTTGCTTTATCAATTCCATATACTTGTTTTCCAAGAAGAGATCAGCAAATTATTTTCTTTTTCTTATCTTTGAGCCCATAAGTATAGAATATATTGTCTAAGAATTATAGCTTTAGTGAAAGTGATGTGATCAATGTTGAGAATTTTAGCTATAATGCTATCTAAAATTAAATATCTTATAGTATTAGGGGCTAGATTGGAATTGTTTTCTTGTATAGAAATTGTATTGAGAATTGTTTGTATTACTCATAGTTTTTTTCTTAATCATATTTATTTAATAAGTTGATCAGTGTTTTTAGAATATTGATTTCATGTTTTTTTATGATCTGTAGTAATTTTCTGTTGTGCTTATCATATATCACAGATTAATAGATTTAACTTGTGTTTTATTGTTTATAACATATGGTGAAGATTTGTTTATCCCTTATTACTAAATTGGTAATACAGAAAAACCTTAAAGTTGTTATATTATAAATTTAAATTGTATTTCATGTGTTTGCTGTGATAATAATATTGTTGTTATTAATCAATTTGTTATAGAAATATGAAAATATGAGTGTTTTTGATCTGTTTACGGTAAATATGTAGGTGATTTGTAAATGTTGTTTATATTAATATGTAAAAATATAAGTATTGTTAATCTATTTACTATAAATATATAGATTATCTATAAATATTGTTTATATGGATATATCTTTTTGATCTTGTTTTTTTTTTAGAAAATATATATGTATATATTCACATGATATTGTATTTATTAAAATTTTGTTTGGCGTGATATATATACTTCTTTACTAGATAGTCAATAAAGTTTGAATGTCTCTCTAAATTTTATAAGTATTTGAATTTAAACTGATTTATCAATCTAAATTATTACTTGTAAGGTTTCTCTTGATATTTAGAAAGATGTTAATCTATACTGGCATGACTAATAGTTTTGTAAAGTTAATGTTGAGCTTTTAAGAGCTTACTGTAATTCAGTTTTTATCTTTATTTGTTCTTCCTAAAAAAGAAAAATTTTGTATAGAAAGGTTAGAAGTTTTTAGGTACTTATTTGTTTCTATACAGTAGTTAGTTGTTTCTATAGTTTTTTTATAGTGTTTCTTGTAAGTGGGTAGCCTTTGATATTAGTTTTTTTTTGTTTTACAGGTTGATTTTTCTTTTTTCAAAAAATTATCAAAAAAGAAATTTTTTTGAGAAAATAGTAATCAGTGGAAAGAATAGATTCTTTTTATATAGTTTATAAAATTATATTATATTATATTTTTATTTTTATTACTTATTATAATTTATTTGTTTTTAAAAAATTAATTGGATTTATATTTATTAAGTATTTTAATATTTTATTTTTTATTAAATTATTTTATTTTTTTAATCTACTGTCAAGCTGATATGGCTTATATTTATTGTGTATTTCAAAATTATTATACAATTTAAAAGATTTTTACATAACAATTCATCTGTTTTGAAAGTATAACTTCTTTAAATACAACTTAAGAAATGATATTTTGTTATCTTAATAATTTAAATTATCCTTTAGTTATCAAGTTCATTGTTACAGGTTATAACTGTAATTTATTAAATTAATTTATTAAAACTATAGTTTTATAAATTAAAATAGTTATTAATTTTATTTAAAAATTAAAATATTTTATTAAAATTTTGTTTTTTTGTTTTTTTTTTTTAATAATTGATTTTTTTTTGAATGATTTATTTAATATAATTTATATAATTAAAATATTTTTAAAAAGTAAATTAATGTTTAATTAATTATAGTTATAACTAAATAATACGTTTAAATTTTATTAATTAATATAATAAATTATATATAGTAATATAAATAATTTTTTATTGATTTTAATAAATTAATATTTTTAAAAATATTAATTTTATTATTATTCAATAATTACTTAATATAAAATACTTTTTTAATTTTAATTTATATACATAAGATATTATTTATAATATTTTTAATAAATCAAAACAAATTAATAAGAAAAATTTTTTTTTATTAATCAATTTTATTAAACCAAAATTTTTTTATTAATTTTTTTGAAAAAAAAAACAGATCAATAAGAAATTATTTTCTGGTTCTCAAATATTTACAGAAACTATTAGACAAACTCTCAAATATCTTGAACAAAAAGCTAGATTAGTATCAGTTTTTTAAGATAATATACTTTTATAGACATAAAACTTTTCAAAAAAAGAACCAAATACAAAAAGCTAAATCATAGTAAAATCAAAAAGTATAATATTAACTCTTCTATTTTTTAATCAGGTCTATATAGAGTAATATTTTTTTAAATATTAAAAGAATCTTATAGAATAATAATTTTAATTGATAAATTAGTTAAAATTCAAAATTTGCAAAACTCAAAAAAAAACATTAGAAAATTCAAAACATGGATAGAAATATATTAAAACCACTTTACTTTATATATAAACATCAAAATACATAATATAAACATATTCACATAACTGGTATTATATGTATTATATAAGATTTAATAAAAAAATTTTTAAAAATTTTTTAATTCAATTTGAAAAATTCAATAAAGAATATAGAAAAATTTTATATAATTATTCAATAATTAGATTTTCGGACAAAAAACAATAATAATAATCTTATATACAAAATAATAATCGAATTTATAAGAAAATTATTCTTAAAATTTTAAATTAAATGGACTGATAAATAAAAATCAAATGTATTATAATATAAAGTAATAATAATATATTGCATACTTTTCATAAAAATCTTGATTTGTTTTTGGGTTAAAGAAAAAAATTTTGATATATACTGTATCTTTGGTTTGTTATAAACCTAGCGCTAAATCGATATTCAATAACATTTAATGGTCTAAATTTTATTGAAGAAACAATTTTCATGCGCTTGCCTATAATAAGCCAGTCGACATATGATCCAGGTGCCATAACGCGTGCGAAGCTGTAAACAACGCGTTTTTTGAAAATAAGCACAGGAATTATCGATTTGAATCACGATTAATAATAGCAGGCTAAGTTCTTTAATTTAATTGTACCCGGATACAATAAATAGAGTTTGATATATACAAAAGATGGATGAAATTTTAAATATCCTATTTACACAGCAAATTCAAAAAAAAAATTGAACAATGAAATTTATAAAAACAATGAGAAAATATAAAGCTATTTTAGCATCTCTTCTGCATTTAATTTGGCATCTTTTAGTGACAAATCCGCATTGTTCATGCAATGAGCATTTAGATCACATTCTTGAGGGGCAGTGTATAATATTTCATGTGCGTAAATTTGGATTTCATTCTTTTCATACAATTCGGACACAAAATCTGGCAATACAGAGGTACTGTAGCGACGACGAACACTTATAGTAGAATTTTTAAAAAGTTCATTGGCTTGAATTTCTAGTTTGTTTGAACCATGGTTTGGAGGAATTATTACACTATTGCGTCTTGGCGGGCGAGCTAGGTAATGAGAGATAATAATATAAAGATATGTTATTCTTATCAAAAGGAAAAAAATAAATTACGAGGGGTAGAACAAAGTGGAATACATACGATTATCAAGTATTTTAGAAGCATGTTTTTCAATAATACGACCAAAATCTTTTTGAGCGGGTTGTGAATGTCTTCGATTTGCCATTTTTATCAAAGTTTTAAAGAGCATTTCTTGAGAAACCAGCATATTATATCTATTATAAACAATACATACGCATGACCATTGAAACATGGTGGCGTATAGGTATCGGTGTTAATATCGGTATTGGCATCGGTATATGTTGTTGGTGTCGATATTCGGTATCGGTATTGTTCGTAAATGATGATGAGTTCTTAAAAAAGAAATCATACGATCTTATATTAAAGTTTAACAAGGTCATATGGAATATGGCTACTTTTCCAACGCATCATTTGCCAAGATTATCTCACACGTGTAGTTCGCCTCCGCTTTTATAAACATCATCTGCTTTAATGTGATAAGATCAATTTATTCTTGATCGCCAAACCAATACAACAATCGTGCTATTAAATCTATTACGCATTACGTATAATCCCATTTGTATGACTAGAAAGTAATGGAAAGTTTTTTGCTATGATGCGAGTCACTCAAAACTGCTAAAGATCTTCCAAATGAGTTCAAATTGTAAAAAAAAAAAATCCGAGTTTTAAATAAGAATTAGAAAACTACGGATTTTTTTTTTTCATTGCAATTCTTGGAAAAATATAACATTTTTTGAATTATTGCAAGCACGAGCCATAAGTTAGATAATGCATCGATTATATAAATATGATAATCTCAATATTCTTTTATTAATCTTACTACGTATCATATAATAAGGAAAATATAATCTCTTTATCTTTTAATCATGTAATGATCTAAGTCCTTCCAACCCTTCACAATAGCTATTACAACCAAAAACATCTACATATTATAACTTTTTTTAAGATCTTTCGTCAGGCTAGTTACAGTACATATGCTTTATTAAACAATTATATATTATACATAAATTTATGTAT
Organism: Acaulospora colombiana; assembly: GCA_910592055.1. Taxonomy (NCBI): domain Eukaryota; kingdom Fungi; phylum Glomeromycota; class Glomeromycetes; order Diversisporales; family Acaulosporaceae; genus Acaulospora; species Acaulospora colombiana. Next base: position 1,497 of record CAJVPT010005289.1, on the reverse strand, counting down.
CACCAAAGCTTATTTAACTTATTTAAAAAAACTCTCAAGTGTAACTATGGATGTGATGTGATTTTATTGCTCCATTAACAGGTGAAAATCTTTTCATTTATATCATTTCCTGTAGATCACTATTACAGATACATCTATATACTATATTTTAACTTCAATATACTGTATATAATAATTTAACAATATATAGTTTCATTAAAAAACAAGTAAAAACAATTGTGAAAGTATTAAAGATATTATCAAATAATAAATAAATAAAAAAGAATTTTTTTTTGCTATTGAAACTTAAATTTAATAAAACAATATTAAATATATAAATATTTATTTACAAAAATTTTTTTTTTAAAATTTTAAATTATTTTAAAAAAATTATATAAATTTTTCAAAAATATTTATATGAATTTGATAATAAAATTAATATTTTTATTACAAATATAATAATTTTTTTAAAATTCAAGTTTATTTATTATTATTTTTTTTTTTAATCTATAATTATATCATGATAGTTTGTCTTAATTTGAGAAATTAAAATAAAATTTATAATAGTTTACAAATTTTCACAAAGAGATTAATATGCCTTTATATATAAGTACTCTAAATCAGATTTTGAAATAATATTATATTCTTTAAATAGATTGATAATAACTTTTATTTATTAGAATCATTTTCAATAGTCTGATACTATTAATTAATTTAAAAATCAATGAATTGTTAAGTTAAATGGGAAAAGGGAACAATTCAAGATTCACTAAAAAAAATCCAAAAATAAAAATAACCTCTTCTCAAAAAGGATCTACTTGATTGAAATAATCTTCTTACTTTATTTAAACCTTAAAAAAATCTTTTTTTTTTATCACTTGGGATATTGAACAAGTCAATCTAACTAATTCTTTATTTAAGTGAAAATTGGATTGAAATATCTCAAGAAAAGCATTTAGACCTCATCCTTTTTTATTAAAGCTTTGCTACTACTTGAGAAACTTAAGTAAGAGATAGAAGTTTGCAATTTATATTACCTATTACTTGATTTTTTGATATTATGGAAGTCTTCATTAAAGGATTTGAGCTTTTTGAAGGTAAGTATTTTTTAAATATTCTTTTTAATTACAAATAATATTATCAGAATACATGAATATGATTAATAGAAACTTATTTATATTTTAGAAACTAATATGTTTCATGTTAATTAATTATCTTTGATGAGAATTTGTATTACTAAAAATTTGGGATCAAATTGAAATAGGCAAAATTTTTTAAAAAACTATAAAAGTGGAAGCTCTAAGAGAACTAGAATAGTTTAAAAGGAAAAAAGTAAGCCTTTTAACTATAATAAAATCTCTGTAAACATCTTTTTTAAAAGGTTAAAAGAGTTTTTAGGTACTTCATAATTTGTTTTTTTTTCTTTGAGAACTTTCTTACTATTGGTATTAAAGGTATTACTTGACTTTTCTTGATTACTGAAAGTCAAGTTTTTGGATGAAAAGGCTTGTAAACAAT
>CAJVPT010005288.1:0-12371 GCA_910592055.1 Acaulospora colombiana | reverse complement strand
AGGATTTAAAAATTGTCAAAGTTGAAATTTATAATAAAAATATAGTAAGTGGACTCAAACTTTTGGAAGCAACTGTACATATTGTTAACTTATATATCTATAGTTTTTATATATTTATGTTTACTAATGTATGGTATTCGTCAAGAAAAAAACTCTTTTTCACAAATTCTTTTTTGGTAATTTTGGAAAAAAAGAAATAAAGTGAATGGAAAAGATGAGTTCTCAAAGAGAACCCAGAAGACATTATAGTATGGGGTGATCCAACTACAATGAAAACGTTTTGGCAAAAGGTAACACAAGAAATATGTACAAAGAATCGAACCCAGACACTGGAAAGGAAATCAACAAAAACAAAGAAAAAACAGTTTTACAAGAAGAAAACAGACTAGAAAAACACACAACCACTTCAAACAACAGACAACAATCAATCTCTAAAGACCCAAGTAATACTGAACACAGGAAAGTGACAACCAACAACTCTACCTGGAGCAAGCAAGTAGAAAAGGAAATCTCAACAATATCAGCCAGCATTGAAAATATATTCACTATGAAAAATCCAGTAACATAACCAGAAGAAAATGAAATCAGAGTACGAGCCATTAATTCTAATATAGAAATGGAAATGGAGAAAAAACCTGAAGTAAACATTACCCATACAGATCGAAACTTTGAAGAGAAATAGCAAACTGGAAGAAAAAATGGAAAAGCGAAAACCAACACTTTTGGCAGGTTCAGGTCCAGATCACCATTTGATAGAAGAACCAGATTTGGAAAAGAAAGAGCCAAGACAGAAATCAAAGCAAATGTAATCCCTAGCAGAACAATAAGTCAAAAAGTTACCCTTCTTACCAAAAGCCTAGACTCTCTCGTGAGCCTCATGTCAATTTTTAGTAAAGGAAAAAATGAGAATAAATACTTTATAGCCATTTTTGGAAACAAACAAACTGCAGATGAGGCATGCAATGTAATCTTGCCAGATATAAGTAATATGCATCTTGAACACATGACAACTACCTTCCTAGTACAAAAAAAGGAAAATAGTATTGTTGTGTGGGACATATTCCTAAAAGTTAAATTCATTGAAGTACAACAAGCTTTTGTCAAATATAGTAAGATTATTAACATCAATATGACAACTCAACAAATGTGGCAAACTGCTACAATAACCTATGCAGATAAGGAAAACAAAAACACAGTCATCAACTAATGGAGTGTCCTACTCAGAGCTGACTCAGTCAGAGTTTTTTATACTTAATAAGATATCAGACAAATGAAAAAAAGAGGGGCCATAGTAGCCAAACTCACTAACCTCTCACCGAATACAACAGCCTTTGATCTCAGACATATATGTGAATAAACAAAGGTTAAAACATGCTATATCCCAAGATATCTTTTATATAAGAGGAAGAGATTTGCAGTAATTAGCTTTGAAAATAAAGAAATCAGAGAAGTTGCCACAAGTGAAAATTTCTACTTAAATGAAACCATATTGAAATGGAAACACATCAAAACCAAGCTATATATTCTATGCAGTAGTACAGAACATCTAGTAGCAAACTGTCCATTAAAGGAGCACCATATACAATGGAAGTAATACAGATCAGAACAAGCCAAGTGATTCGGCAAACTGTATATCAAATACAAACTAGTAAGAATAGGAGCAATTAGGAACCTAACCAAACAAAGGCACAACACTACCAAACCAGGATCATACATAGCAGCAGCCAGGCAAGGCCAATAAATCAGAGAAAATCAACCCTTTGAACCAAAACCAACAAATGCAATGGATGAAATTTAGAGTTACTAAAGGAAATCAGAAAAGAAATTAAGGAAATTAAAAAAAACATGCAGACTTGAACGAATGCATTGTCAACTTAGAAAGCTATAATGAAGAATACATGGAACAAGTAAAAGAACTTCAAGATATAAAAGCAAACTGAAACTATATAGCAAAAAATATTGAAGAGACATCAGACAATTTACAAGACATTTAAGTAAAACAACAACATATTCACTTCACTATGAATAGGTTAGACCAAAACATGGATAGAATATTCAACACTCTGACAAACATCCTGAACTCAAATTCATTCCAACCAACTCCTATTTATCAATAAGCTCGAGCACAACAAATCATATAATTGACAGTAATACTTGACTAAGAGAAAATATAGATATTCACAATATAGACAACACCAATATACTTATCAATTCTCAAACAAATGGTACACAACATACAAAAAACAATGACCTAAATAAAACATTAGAAAACTAGAAAAACACTATCAGGCAAGCAACAATATACAATATTCAAGATTTAGTAAATGATCAAAAAAAGAAATAACTGGTTCACCTAGTGCACCATGAAAAAGTGGGATATAGTGGTAACAACAGAGACAAATGGAACAAACTCACAATTCAAGCACTAGAAGTATCCAAGATATAACATAATATGGTTTCACAACAAAAAACAAAAAATAGGACAGGCCTAAACATTATGTTCAATAAAGAAATAGTAAAGAGAGCTTTTAAGTATGATATATGGCCAGGAAGACTCATTCATATAGACCTGGCTTTCCCCAAAAAACAAAAACTTAGAATAATATAAGTATACTTCCCAGCCTAAAAGGAAAACAAGAATTGACAAGACATCCTAAATCAATTAAAATAATGGGTCAAGATGGCTATTTAAAAAGAATGGCACCTCCTAGTCATGTGAGATCTAAATGGCATCCTCAACTTCATATGGGACAGATAGTACTAGTAGAAGGAATACAGTCAACAAGCCCTCAGGCCCTCAAATAAAAATTCTCCTGGACAACAATCTGAAAGATACATATAGATTCACAACTCTATTAAAAGAAAGTTCTCTTGAAGGCGAAATACTCACAGCAGTAGGATAGATCAAATATGAATAAACATATTACCTACTTGGCAAAGCAGACAAGTCTTCATTAGTAAAGCCTGAGATTACCTTATTCTTAGTGATTACAGACCAGTTATGATAGAAATAAAAGCATGGCAACTAAGCTCTAAGAAAGAGTCAACCTATCATAAATCTAACATCAAATACAACTGGCATCTCACAAATGATAAACAATGGGAAAAGCTATTCTAGAAATAGAAAACTCCTTAAAAAACAAAAAAGCTGAGCCAATATTTATAAACAAATAGTGGAACAAACTACAAAATTATCTTTTAAGAGTAGCAAAGCTATATATTCCCAATATCGGAGACAAAGATTAGATAAAGAAGACAAACTAGTAAAGAGGTCACACCTCCAATTACAACTACTTAGAAATCAAATAAAGGTAGTCTTAAACATAGACAGTATGCCTCCAAATATAATAAAACACTTGTAAGGAAACTTAACTGATTTCAAACAACAAATAAAAAAATCAAGAAGATACATCCAACCGATTACTTATCACATTGGTTTATACTCACACAAAAAACAATAAAAGCTCATAAAGTTATAACTCATGCAATAACTCAAAAGAGAAAAAACCAGGCCATCAAACAAAGAATAGCAACCAGACAGATCTTTCTAGTAACAAACAAAAAAGCAATAATAGATAGTATTATAAATAGACCCAAAAGATCCATCACATTAAACAAAATAATCACAGAAGGTGAAACAATCAACATTCTAACTGAACCTAAGGAAATTAAAGCCATAGTTAGACAACACTTCAAAAACTGGACTTCAATAAGAAATATCATAGCAATAGATAATCACTCTTTATGGAAAGAAGAATATAAGCCCAAGGATAACATCAATCACAGATGGTATAATATTGTCCTAATAGAAATATCCAAAGAGGGGCTCAAAAAAGCAATCAAAAACAGAAGTGCCAAGTTGTCTCTAGGAAGAAATCAGATCCCTTACCTAGTATACAAGAAACTAGACAAACTGGTCTTAGAAGAAATCAGGAAAAATTTTAATCAAATCATCAAAGAAGGTTCCATACCCAAGAAATAGAGTAAAGGGGCCATATATCTATATCCAAACCAAAGAACTGGCAGAACATCTTGACATAACAAGACCAATCACATTACCTAATGCAAAAAGACAAATCTTCACCAAGATTTTAACCGATAGAATTGCTACATATCTAATAAAGAACAAGATTCTATCAGAATTAAATTGAGCTGTACTATCAGGTTACAGCATATAGGAACCAATCCATATAATAAACAATATCATTGAGCATGCCAAAGAAACAAAAAAACAAGCATAGATCCTCAGCCAAGACATGTTCAAAGCATATGACTCAGTGAATTTAGAAATGTTGACCAAGGCTCTAAAATAGATAAAGATCCCGACACAGATAATCAATATTCTATACAATATTTTTAACTAGAGACAAAATATAGTTCTTACATGCCATGGCCCAATAGAGGAATATGAGATCAATGATGACATTAATCAAGAAGACACAATCTCCCTGCTATTATGGAGAATCTTCTATGATCTACTAATCACAACAATCAAGAAAGACTTCACAGACTATACAATATCAATTAAATTCTATAGGAATTTCAAGCTAGAATGGACAAATAGAAAAGTAAACATCACTGTCAATGCCTACATGGATGATACTACATGGATTACAGACAACAGAGAAGAGTTACAACAAATCATCAAGAAAGCAGAGGAGTTTTACAAAATAAATAACATAAAAATCAATTCACAAAAATCCCAGCTGCTAATCATCAATGGAAAAGATAATGATTTTATACAAGGGATAAAAATGGAGAACCAAATTATCAAAGGCTACCCATAAGGGATACCAGTAAGAATTCTAGAAGTCTAGTATGATAGCTTAAGAAAAAAAATTATTAGAAAACATTAATCCAACAAAAGTTCAGGAAAACTAAGGAACCAATAGGAATGAAACACCTAACTGATAAGCAGATACAATACATAATCAATCATGTCTTGATTCCTAGTACAGAATACATGTGCAATAACATGATACTTTTAGAAAAAACTTACAACCTCTTCATGAGCAGTATTATAGCAGTTTTTAAACACAAACTAGGCCTCACTAGGATAACTCCAAACAACATTCTCTTTAATAAACATGAATATAACTTAATACACCTTTGAAATAAACAATTCCTCTTACACATTACTAACTGGATAACTCGAATCAATAAAAACAATATAGCTGAAGAAATAGCAAAAAGCAAACTATAAACTCTCCAAAACGAATTCTAGTCTACTAAACTGGTTCTAAACAAAATGGAACAATCATGGAAACATACAGGAAAAAATCTAATGCATGATACTATCTGGCTCATGAAAAGACATGGGTTCACATTTGATACAAGCAATGCAAACAACAGCATCACACTAATTCCAAAGATAGACATCTCTATAGAAGAAATTATGAGCAAACAATTCTACTCAAAATACTGATACCACTTACACAAACATAATATATTCTTCATTGGGCAGCTACTAAATGTAGATAATACAAAGACATTAAAATGATGTCAAATCATAAGAATTACAAGAAAAACATTTCCAGGTTCACCCCAGATGGTTTTTAACCCTGAGCAACAAAATTAAAAGAAAGCTAGAGGTGAAAAAAATTTCAACATATCAAGCAACAACCAATGCTTTTAAACAAGGATTCTTCACAACACACCATGACACAACAAAACCCTACTGGATCTACACACAAAAAGAGGGAGAACCCATAATTGGAAAAAAATAGAAGAAATTGATCAAAATACAATGAGATATAGACACTATACTCAAGACTTAGGCAGCTTACCATTAAAGACATGTAAAGGCTGCAAATTAAACACTCTTGATACCAATAGAGACGAAAGTAGCTTCATACAACTCAACAACACTCAATCCTCATACCTGTCCAAATGAGCCTAACATCCATAAGAGAAAACAATTCAGATTTGAAGGAGAGTAAATGAAGAAACAGAACATCTCCAAATTCTCTCACTATAACCTTCACAGAATACACCATGACACCAGAGTCACATACAAAAGATACCAACATAATAGTTAGCATACCATCAGAAGCACAAATGAAAAGCAGGCAAAAAAAAACAAAATCTTTACCTGCTCACAGAAAACTATAGAAAGATTAAAGAACATCAAGAAAAAAATAAAGAATTTTGCCACTTCAATATCTATATAGATGGATCTTTTACAAACTTGAAGGGCAAATACTATATGGGCCTGGGCTGGGTCATAATTACTTCAGACTCAAAGGAACATATATTCCAAGCGCAGAACAAATAACATCTTTTATTCACCAGAGCAGAGATAGCAGCATTCGTACCAGCCCTAAGCACACTATCAGAACACAGTATAGTAAACATATACACAGATAGTTTTGCAGCCATCAATGGTATAGAAAAGACTTTGAAGAGAGACAAAAACAAAATCATAAAGAAACAAAAGAATTCGAATATCTTATTTCATATCCAAACCATATGCAAATAAAGGAAAATCAAACTCTTGCTATACAAGGTGAAAGGTCACTCCAGAAACCAATATAATAAGATAGCAGATCAGCTGACACAGATAGATGCATGGAAAGGCATGAAGCCAGGAGAGAATAAATCAAAATTAAGAGGATCAAAGACCCAGAGATAGGTATAGCTTTACAATAGAACAACCACTTATCAAAATTCTCATAAAAGTAATTACACAAAAACTTACAAACACTATAAATCTGACAAAATGATATCTCTTGAATAGAACTAGATATAACTTCAGTAAACAAATAATCAAAGAAATTAATTGACAAATAACAATAATATATTTTCAACCTACGAAGATAAACAATTACTATACAAACAATAAAGATTAAAAATTAAGAAAGTTCTATCTCAACCTTTGAAATGACAAACTATCAACTAAGAGCAAGCTACATACAAGGCTTCTATCTATTTACAAAAACAATAAATGCAACAAATGTGAAGAACTAGAGACCTGCACCCATTCTTTTTTTACCAACAACTCAGAACAGAAACAGAAAAGGCTTTGAAAGATATAACTACAACTTGTGTGGAGAATTACATAGAGGAAAAAGAACTGCAAGTCTTTAATATACACTTCTTAAACAAAAATAATTTGAAATACAAGGAATACTTAATAGCAAACATTAGAGGAGCTATCTTCAAAGGACTCACGTATAGTCTCAAAACAGCCATTCTAGATAGAATAGAAAGGAAAAACTGCATAACAAAAATTCGTCTTAAAATAATCAAGTATTTTTATCAAATTTGGCAAAAAAAATGTAAAACCTTTCAAGAATGGAAAGCTAGAGAAGGAATCACCAAACAAAAAGAAAGGTTAGCAAAATATGAGACAAGAAAAGAAGATCTCTTTTTTACAACCAGGAAAAAACACATAAAATATCAATTTGTGCACTTAGTCAACAAGTTTATGAACCAATAGATCACAAACCTTCTAGACAACTTTTACATATTTGAAATTTCTTTCAACACTAGCCCAGTCTTGGCAAATTAGTTTTCACACCAGAGTGGCAACAAGCCACAAGATGAGTATCTCTGCATAGAGGAATTCTATTGAGCTTTATTTGATAGTAAATAGGTAGTATATCCTAGAATAGCATATATATATTGATACTATAAAATCATAAATAAAGCAAGGCTGAGTTAGTATTTAAAAAAAATATATATGTATAGTATTCATTAAACTATGTTTTGCATCAGAATATTCTATCTCTATAGTCTTCTTGACTAGTTTGAAGAAAATATAATATTGAATAGTATAAGGGTCTATATAATTAATTTCCAATTTATTTACTTGGCTTTTTGTTCTATAATCCATGTTTGGTTCTATTATAGTGTTCTCCATTTGTAGCCTATTTGGTCTTTAAAAAAATCTCGCCTATTATTTTAAAAGTAGCTCTACTATTGTGAGTTAATTTGATGAGTCCATCACTAATTTATAGCATCATATGTAATTTAAATGACTTATAAATACTCACAACCAATATAAAAAAGAGAACATCTTCTGTGAAGAACACTTAGGGAAGGCAGAAATGTGGAGATTGACTTGACTAAAGATAAGTATCTTTTTATCCATATTCTGTTTCTTTTATATATCACTAACTCTTATCTTATTTATAATGAGTACTGTTTTTTTAACGTATTCAGCACTACCTTCTTGACTTATACTAGTTAGCTATTTATATTTTTCTAACTAACAATGGATTATCTATTTTATAATTAGCTATATTAACTTTAAATTTTGTAAACTTTTCATACTTGTCAGATACACATAGTTTCTTTATTAGTATCTGAGCCTCAATCTATAGTTTCTTACCTTATGACACTTAATTTTTTATACCAGACTTTTGAGTTTTTGGATTTTAAATTGTTGTTATATATAAATTACACTATTCATATGATCTATAATATTAAGAAAAACTAATTCCATCTTAGTATTGTATTGCTACTTGTGGACTGGAGCTTTTAGATTTTTATAATATTCTTGAAACTATTCGTGGGTATGTTATTCACTAGTTTATCTACTAGTTCATTTCTTTTGTTTTTTAAATGATCTTTAATTTTTATTTACTGGACCTTAATATTATGTATTATAATAATTTCTAAGATTGTGTTAATCAGAAGTTTATTTGAACTTATGACCTTAATTTGTAATTTTATTGATCATAACTATTTGGTTATTACAAATAAATAGTTATATATAATATAAATATTATAATAAATCAATTTATATGAATAGCTATATATATACATAACTAATACTATATACAACTACTATTAATCCAACCTATAGCTGAAAGACTGTACAATTCTGTCTTAATTATTTTCTAGAAAATTTTTTATTAAGAGTATTCTAGTTATAAATCCATCATATTTAATATTCTAGATCTGATTTTTGATCCTTCAAAGTGATTTGTGAATTTCTTCTTATACCAAGACCTTCCAATAGTCAAGTCTGTGAAAGCCAGAATAACCATATATAAGAGAGCAAATCGTAAAGAATATATTACTAATTTGAGAAATCTATTATTATTATTATTATTTTTATTGATAAAGTAATTGTGTCAATAATCATCCTATTCAATTTTGAGTCACAACCTAATCACAATTTATATATATTGTTACAAGTTATATAGGTAATGCAATTTATATGTAATAATTTAGAATTCAAAAACTCAAAAGTTTGTTATAAAAGAATAAATGTTGCAAGGTAAGAAACTATAGATAAGTCTTGGATATTGATAAGAGAACTATATATATCTAATAAAGTATAAAAAGTTTAATAGAGTTTAGAGTTAGTATAGCTGATTATAAAATAGATAGCATATTATTAGTAAGAAAAGTATAATTAGCTTACCAGTATATGCTGAGAAGGCAGTGTTGAATGTGTTAGAAAATATCTTTCATTGAGAATAGAGATAAAAGTTAGTGATATATCAAAGAAACAGAATATAATAAAGAGAAACTTATTTTCATCCAAGTCAATCACTATACCTCTGCCTTTCCTAAGTATTCTTTATAGAAGACATTCTTTTCTTTATATTATTTGTAAGTATTTGTGAGTTATTTTGATTATGCGAGGTGCTATAGATTAGTAATGAACTCACCAGATTAGCTCATGACAATAGATTGAATACTACTGTATATTAAAAATATAGGTTAGTTTACAGTTATGTTAATGAATAGTTTATTTTCCTATCAAGCAGTCTGTATCTTATAGATGTAATTGAACCTAGATCTTATAATCTTGATCTTTTATAGAATGCTAACCACTACATTATTGATCTATAGGCCTCTTGTTTTATTGATATTTTTAAATCACTGGATTATTATAATGAGATAAATGAAATCTTTATATTGCCTTGTGACTTATTTTTATTTGACTCTTATGAGATATTAAGCTTTAGATCTTGTAATTGCAACTTGGAAGCATTACTACTGTTATGGGTCATGTGGGTAATGCGATTTACACATAACGGTCTAGAATCCAAAAATCTGAAAGTCTAGTATGAAAGATTGAGTGTTGCAAGGTAAGAAACTATAGATAAGGCTCGGGTACTGATAAGGGAACTATATATATCTGAAAAAGTATAGAAAGTTTAGCAAAGCTTAGGGTTAGTATAGTCGATTATAAAGTATATAGCCCATTGTTAGTTAGAAAAGTATAAATAGTTTACCAATGTATGCCAAAAAGGTAGAGCTGAATGTGTTAGAAAAATAGCACTCCTTGAGAAGAGAGCTGAATGTGTAAGAAAGCAGCTCTTATTGAGAATAGAGATAAGAGCTAGTGATATACCAAAGAAACAGAACGCAATAAAGAGACACTTACCTTCAGCCAAATCAATTATCACGCCTCTGCCTTCCTTAAGTGTTCTTTATAGGAGGCGTTCTCTTCTTTGTATTATTTGTGAGTATTCTTATGAAGTCTGGATTACGCGAGGCACTACGGATTAGCAACGGACTTGCCGGGATAGCCTACAACACTACTATACTATAGATATTCAGATTATATTAATAAACTTTTTAAAATTCATCCTTTAACAAATTTACTATATGACTTATTATTTAGAAATATCTATTTGAATTAGATTTTTACAACTATTGTCTATCTAAAAAATTTTAATATATCTTATTTAAATCTTCAATTTTTTCATATTTCTTTCAACCAACTTACTATGGTTAACTTGCTAGATTTTTGAAAAAAAAAATACATTTTTCTTATAATTCTAATAATTATAATCTGTTAATAATACCAAGTATGTTCAAAAAAAAGAGTAAATTCAATAGTATATATGTTATATAAATATAAAAAAATCATTGAATTAGAATAAAAAAATTCTAGAGTAATTCTAAAATAGTAAAATAGTTATATTTTTATAAGTAGAATAAGATTTTGATATTATATTCCAGTAGAATAGTTACTTATTTTTGTAGTCATAATATTTTTGAAGAGTAATAAAAGAGAGATGATTATAGTCTACATAATATTTATCTACTTATATAACTGGACTTTATTATTTATAATAGACCTAATGTTCTTATGAAACTTAAAAAATACATTCATGTTACATGTCACATATATTCTTGTTTATATTTTTGAAATTATAGAGCAAATTTCAGCTAATCAATCTATTCAGAATTTGGTATAAAAAAAAGTTAAGGCAATCTAAAATAGACAAAATTCTTCAAAAAAATTAAAAAAAAAACTTTATATACTAAGAAAAAAGTTATTTTTATTTATATTTATTCATTAGATTAATATAAAACTATTGATCCACACTTTTTTCTAGATTTTAAAATCTTTATAAGGAAGAATAAAATGATATTTTTTTATCTGATTTCTTTTTTCTAGAAAAGTCTTCTTGCCATTAACTTTTTAGGTAAAAAGTTTTTGAAAAGAAAAAGTAAACAAGAAAAATATAATATAACTATTGTTAAACAAAGCAGATATTTTAAAGAAAAGTTTTGAAGGAATATTTCTTTGAAAGTGGTGTCTATAGATCTATAGAAAAAAATCCATCATTAATTAATTTAAGCTTATGTTACTTATAAATAATATAAAGACAATTAAAATTTTTTTTAAATTGCTGGTTTAGTTTTGCTTTATTTGAATTTAATAGAGAGTTACATATATCAATGCCATAATTACTTTTGTTTATCAAATAAAACTTGATAAAGAAAATCTATTTTGTACTTGTTGCCATCTATTAAGAGAAACCAATCTGTCAAGACTAGGTTAGTGCTATACAAAATTTTTAGTAGATAGTAAAAGAGTTGTGATTAATTGAATACTATTGTGAATATATTTGTTGACTATGCTAATAAATTGTTATTTTACATATTTTTCTTTCTCTGCTATCCTTGAGTCTGATAGGATAATACTGTATTTATGTAGCTTCTTTATGGCTCTTGTAATATCTTATTGTTTTTTTCAGTTTCAGAAGTCTTTATATTTTTATATCATATTTCTTGTAGATACTTGTACTAGTCGAAAAAAAATTATTCGGCATACTGCCACTTGTGTAACATTTGGCAAAAAATACTACCACTCATGTAATATTCGGCAAAAAATAAACAATTCAACAAAAAAATGATATAAATAAATCGGTAACTATAAAAATTGATAATCAAAACTATTCATTAAAAATTTGTCAAAAATTCATTAACTATTCATCCACTATTCGTCAACTATTCGTCAACTATATTTGCAACTATTTGTCAAAAATTCATTGACCTTTCATCAACCATTCGTCAACTATTCATCAACTATTCGTCGACTATTTGTTAACTATTCGTAAACCATTCATCAACCATTCGTTAACCATTCGTCAAACATTTGTCAAACATTCGTCAAC
>CAJVPT010005287.1:0-12372 GCA_910592055.1 Acaulospora colombiana | reverse complement strand
TTATAGTAATGATAAAAATTTCAAAGAATATTTTATAATCTATAGATAAAATTATTTCAAAAATATCGTAATGATTAGATGAATAATTAGTGATAGATTTTTTATAAGATAATTTAGAATCATTGTAGTAGTATGATATTATTTCAATAATTTTTAAATGTATAAGAATTAAGAAGGGGATTATAATTATGAAGAAATAGAAAAAATTGGTCAAGTTATAATAAGACATTTTTAAAAATGATTAGAAGAAATCGAAGAAATTTGGGAATAAGAAGAAATAACGAAGTATTTAAACCTTTAAGATTATGTAAACAAGCAGATTTGTTTATTCTTACAAACAATGTATACGACAGTAATGTAACAATTTGAAACAAACATTGCACATAAATATTTTATTCAATAGTTAAATTGAGACTTTCGTATACTAAAATATCCATGATTTCATTACGCAATAAATAACATCGAGACATAAGATTGTGAACATCCTGATAAACCTGGGATGAAGGATTCCAAAGAGATTCTGGACTTAACAAGCGATAGATTATATTAAGAGAATCTGAAAGAATATTAGATCTTGATTATCAAAAATATGTATATCAGAGATAATGGAGAACAAACCTATTGCTCGACGATATTCAGCTACGAGAAGTTGAATTCTAATGAGTGAATGAAAATTCACCGAGAATCTTGGGATGGTAGTAACCTGATGACGATGAGAAGCATCGTGAGAAATTTGGAAGCAATGATTGTAACCCGGACAAATGATAATTGCTGGATTAGGCACTAAAAGATAAATAAGTAAGGATTGTTGAATAATAATACAATAAATTCAAAAATTAAGATGAACCAAAGAAGAATTGATTATCGAATAGATCTTGAGGATCAAGATCAAAAGAGTTATTTGAAGCATTGTTGGGATTGTTAAATTGATTGTTAAACATAATTGATGGTAAGAGAATCATAAGAAGAAATACAAACATCTTTAAATAATGACATTAAAGTTTAAAGATGCATGAGATTGTTTACAGAAAAGGAATTAAAGGGTGAAACAGGAACCAGCGAATGAAAATCTTTTAACAGGATCGACACAAGATTAATGATCTTAAAAATGACGCAATAAAACATATGACAATAAAATTTATTTTTAGATCTTTTATTTAAAGAATAAGATTATTGTGAATAAATACATTGATAATTTCATTCTCTAACTCATATTGGCGACTTAAAAAATAAACATTCTGATCCAAAGAAAGATGAGGATCGTAAAAAGAATGACGGTTGATAATATGGTGAATTTGGGAGATAAAACCTGAAAAGAAATAAAAGAAAAAAAACGTTAAAGTACCTATCAAAAGAAAATATGAATAATAAAGGATCCAAGGATAAGGCAACATCAGTAATAGTCAAGGGCACCTACTCAAAGCAGCTAGACACCTACACAGCTGAAAAACGTAGGCGAGTAGTGTGAGCTAGACGTGATTATCAAAAAAAAAAAAGAAGAACAAAGCAAAGGGGAATAATCATAATACCCTGACTATACCATAAACCTAAGGGGAACGCACATACATAGGGATGTTGAACCTCTGGCAAGAAAAGATTAAAAGAAAAGGTGATAGGTACCTTGCAGCCGGTGATACCCCGAGACCAAACGATCAATATTGTCGACAGTAGAGAGATAAGGGGAGAAATTGGGAGAATGACGAAAGCAGTCGTGAATATGGATCATACTTGGAAGATATCGATCACATTGAGGATACGAGGGATCCGGAACTAGATTATGAAAGGATGAGGATAATATTGTATTGATAGAAATAAGAAAAGAGATAACAAACAATACACACCATCATGAAGGCAGTTAGGGAACAATCAAGACTGATAGGGGCCGAAGTTATTTCGACCACGAGGACGAGCACGAGAATTACCAGAGAAACCAGAACGAGGAAAGTGACGATGGTAGGTCATACTTAATGAGAATGTGTGAATGACAGAGGGAAGAACACATTCTTAAATAATAGGATTAAGGTTCAGACAAGAAACTTTACAACAAACAAAACACGTAAATAACACAGATAGGACACGTCAAAACAATTGAACTTTATTAAAAAACACTTCTATATACAGAACAAAACAAAGTTCAGTGAGACCCTGATCGGTAAAAATGACGGAAATGGGTATTGTTAGAAGGACTGGTGTGATCAAGAAGATCCCGATAGTCTTGAAGAATACTGAGAATGTTTTGAGCCACAGAAACATTGTGATTGCGAAGACAATGTTGGATAAGAGCCCTTTCAACACGATGGGCCGAACCTAGTGAAAGTAACGAAAAATGGGAAATATCAATTGTACTATGACAAGGAAAGACAACAATATCCTGCAACTATAACAACAATCCCGAAAGGATAAAAGGACACATGACGGAATATATCACCATGATAAACAGGATGATAATGAACAAAACTATCAAAGTACCTCTGCAATAATTACAGAATAAGCGAAAATTGGACATGAAAGAATTACTATGAACGTAATAATCGAAATTGTCTACCAAAAAACACTGGGCTGCCCTGAACTCCTCAGAGAAGCAGACACAGTGATGACAAAGAGGATAATATCTACTGAGACGAAGAAGATGGTCGTTGGAATGTTGATAATACATGCGAAAATGATGGAATCGGTGGGGAAAGGACATTATGATTCTATAATAATAACAATATAGATTAGAAAAATTGTAAACAATAACAAATTTAACAAATAATTACCAAAAAAAATTGTTCAGATAATAGGTAACGAAGGAAAGAAAAGGAAGATCTTTAGGACTTAAATATTTGAATAAAAATGTGTAAATAACGATTAGAGTTTGAGAAAACAAAAGATAAATTTAAAAATGAACTGTTAGGGAACACAAGTGACTTGAGTAAATAAGGAAATAAACAACATATGAATTAAGGAGATCATAGAACATGTAAAAATTAACACAACTTTAATAACAAGTTTAAATTATTATGAATGAAATAAAATTATATTGAACTACGTCGATTTATTCTATAGTGAGGAATTGTTATAGAACGAGGATGCGTCAAAGCGTGATAATGATTAACCATATTTGCAAAATTGACTTCTAATGACAGATTAGAATTATACACCCGAGAATAACGAGAAATATAACCAAGTAACCGACGATGAAGACGCCTGACATGATAACAATGAGGACAATGGAGACCCCGAAAAAGATTATCGACGTGACGAGACATATATTCACAATAAAAATCAACACGATGGGTCGAACCTAGTGAAAGTAACGAAAAATGGGAAATATCAATCGTACTATGACAAGGAAAGACAACAATATCCTGCAACTATAACAACAACTCCGAAAGGATAAGAGGACACATGACGGAATATATCACCATGATAAACAGGATGATGATGAACAAAACTATCAAAGTACCTCTGCAATAATTACAGAACGAGCGAAAATTGGACATGAAAGAATTACTATGAACGTAATAATCGAAATTGTCTACCAAAAAACACTAGCTGCCCTGAACTCCTCAGAGAAGCAGACACAGTGATGACAAAGAGGATAATATCTACTGAGACGAAGAAGATGGTCGTTGGAATGTTGATAATACATGCGAAAATGATGGAATCGGTGGGGAAAGGACATTATGATTCTATAATAATAACAATATAGATTAGAAAAATTGTAAACAATAACAAATTTAACAAATAATTACCAAAAAAAATTGTTCAGATAATAGGTAACGAAGGAAAGAAAAGGAAGATCTTTAGGACTTAAATATTTGAATAAAAATGTGTAAATAACGATTAGAGTTTGAGAAAACAAAAGATAAATTTAAAAATGAACTGTTAGGGAACACAAGTGACTTGAGTAAATAAGGAAATAAACAACATATGAATTAAGGAGATCATAGAACATGTAAAAATTAACACAACTTTAATAACAAGTTTAAATTATTATGAATGAAATAAAATTATATTGAACTACGTCGATTTATTCTATAGTGAGGAATTGTTATAGAACGAGGATGCGTCAAAGCGTGATAATGATTAACCATATTTGCAAAATTGACTTCTAATGACAGATTAGAATTATACACCCGAGAATAACGAGAAATATAACCAAGTAACCGATGATGAAGACGCCTGACATGATAACAATGAGGACAATGGAGACCCCAAAAAAGATTATCGACGTGACGAGACATATATTCACAATAAAAACATGCACTAAGTAAACGTAAAGGAACTGGATCATAACAGAGATGATGAGGAGATGAATGAGTAACGACCATGATTAAAATATGCCCTTAAAAATAGAGAGATAAATGAATAATAAGATCAATAAAAATGAATTAATGATTGACAAAATACCTGTGAAATGGAAGAAAGATGAATTGAGATTTGATTTTAATGTAATACCGTAAATTTATACCTCATGAAGATCCACTAGGATAAGTTTCTTCTTGATGAATAATTAAAATAGGAATAACCATATTTGGATTTTGGTCAGAACTAATTATATAATATTGAAAACATGAATTTGGGAAACTGTCACATAAATGGTCTCAAACGATGTATAGGAAATATGGATCAGTAATGGAAGTACCTATAGAATTTTCTGTTTGACTTTGAAAAAATTGATTGAACGATTCGGAAATATTGCGACATCTGGAACATGATACATCAGAACTAAGTACGAAAAAATGAAAAGGTGGAGGATGAGAAATGATGGGAACATTGGAAGAAGAAGCAACAAGAGGAGGAGTAACAGCAGGAGAAACAGGGGGAGAATCTCAACTTTGAGAATTTCGACGAGAAGACATTTTATCTGAAAAATGATGCAAAGAATGAATTTGACTTTATTTAAATATTGATACAAAATGATACATAATGATGATTACATTTAGAGTAATGTGATAAAACAGTTAAATAAATTTATGATTATGAATCATGACATCAAAACCAATAGAGTATAAAATTTCATGAGCACTTTTCCAATATGTTATTTCATTTTCATATTGGAGAAGACGATTTTGAAATATTTCAATAGGCTCATCTTCAGTACCTTCCCATTGATCTTTAAATATTCTTTCAGGTTTGGAAGGAGGATCAGTATTTCTAATGGAAACCAAAGAAGTATACTTTCGAAAATCCACTTCTAAAGTATAATTGATTAATAAATCTGGGAATTGCTGAATATTTTGAGCCGCAAAAAGACATACGTTGATAGCAAGAGGAGAGTTACCCAAAGAATATAATGCTTTATTACGATATTCATTTTGAAACAAGTATAAGTAAGAGAAACCAGGGATTTGTGGTTCAGCGAGATTTATAATTATCTTTTTGATATAACTGGTATCATTGGGATCAAATAAAGGATTTTGAGTTGTATTTTGATTAATAGTGACTTTAGGAATTTTAGAAAACTTTTTGAATAATTGTTTAAAGAATGACATTTTGAATGAATTTATGGGGGTAAAGCCCACTTAGTATCTTCACCCGAAGGATAATTAGATACTAAGCAGGCAATTAGAGACATTACATAAACACATGATCTTGTCTATGTTTACCAAGAGTATTCAAGACTTGGTAACAATAAAATTTAAAAATTTGATCAAGTGGAATAATAGTGATACTGGAGAAACCTTCTTGAGAAGGACGAATGAGAATATCATGACGATTGAGAGCATAAGGATGATCTTCGTGCAAGGTAAAGATTAAATAATGGATAGAAGTATCAAGATCAATTGTATATTGAGTATTAAGAGAAAGGAAATTAATAACGGATGAGATTCTAGGATAGATGCCTAGATGGTGAGCCACTTGAGAATGATATTGGATTTTTACAAAATTAAGGTATAAAAAACCAGAAAGATTGGGATATGCTAAATAGTTGAGACAACATTGATAATTACCGCAGAATTTAAAAGAAGAATAGATAAAATGTTTAATAAGAGGAATGGAAACTAACAAAAGAAAAATAATAGTAATAATAGTGATAGAAGAAAGATGAAACGAAAGTGATAAGTCAAACATTTTGAAAGAATTTGCGCGAGAAAAGCCTGCCCAATACCTTTACTCTTTAAAGAGATATTTAGGCATTGAACAGGCGATAATATAATAATGTTAAGCTATAACCCTATGGGATAAATAAGTACCTATATAATTAATAAAACTTTCGACAATATAGTAATAATTATCATGAATATCATGCATGTTGACAGCATTAGGATCCATTTTTATAATCTTGATAGTAGGGACACGTTCTTGAGAAATATTGGAAATATCGAGTATACCAGTTTTACCCTCCATGATGACTAATTCATCTAAGACATAATGATTACGAGAAATAAATTTAACCATGTCAGGAACCTTAGGATATTCACCAAGAGAATGAGTAGCAAAAGGCCAATATTTACGATGAACTACGTTGAGATATGAAAAATCCGGAAGATCTGGGTGAGCGAACGATGTTAAATGATAAAGATAAGATTAAGAATTATATGAATGATAAATTAATAATGATAATAGGATAAGAAAAATAAAAGAAAGAATAAAAAGGGGAGAAATGACAAGTATAGATAAAAACATGGTTAATTATCGAGAAAATATAAGTAATAAATTTTACAATGACTCAGGAAATTTTTCTGCCGAATATAAAAATCAAGACGATGAAAGATGGCTTGTTGATGAGATTTATTAAGAAAAAGAAACTCAGAGGATTGAGTGTAATTTTCAAGACGAATGAGACGATGATGAATTAATCTTTGACGACAGATTATATCGAGATAATGAGGAACCAATTTGTGCTTGAATGATTTATCTTTAGGAATATATTTCTTAAAGAAAAAGAATAATAAGAGATTAGGATAATAACGATAATAAGAATAATAATAATATTAAGAATAATACCATTAAATAGTAATAGAAGAAACTGAAGAGAAATTGAGAAAAGAAAGGAAACTTGCAACAGAATGTATAATAATTGGAGGAGTACAATATTTGGAACACCAAGAGCCACGAAGGAATTACGAAATGAATTAGATAAACAACTACGTAATGATTAATAAGGAAAAATGAATTAATAATTCAAAGATAAGAGCAAATTTAAATAATTTTGGAAAAACAATAGAGAAATAGTAATGAAAACAAATACAGAAATAAAGAATTAAAACAACGAAGAACCAATCAATGACATGATTATGAAATCAAGATTGATAAGAAACTGCACAAGGCATAATGAATTCTAAATATACTTTTATTAAAGGTAATGAATACAAATAAACTGAACCAATTACAAGAAAGATTATTCAAATAAAGGTTGTTGATCAAAGTCATTTGGGGCATTAATGATATCAGAAGAAAAATCGGGAAGATTAACAGATAAATCAGTTACATAATTATGATCTAAAGATACCAAAGGAAGTATAGGACTATTAGAATAAGAATATGGAAATATTGAAGGGAAAGCTATGGAAAGAGCTTGAATATTTTGAACAACTACTAATAATAAATCACGAATTTCATGAACATCCGCAGAAAGTTGACTGATTTGATTATGAATATCAGGGATTTCATGATCAAAGGAAGATTGAAGAGATGTAAGCTTGAATTGGATAGTATCGATAGAGGAATTAACTTTGCCTAGAGAATATCGGATAGCTTGTTGAAGAGGAGTATTTTTGCATTGCTTTAAAGATTTTTTATTGTCAGAACTTAGATCTGAATACTTTAAAGAATAATTTTCGAAGTTTAAACTTTCACCAGAGGAATCATCACGGACTTTAGATTCAGACTTTTTAGAATAACTTGAACTTTCTTTAGAATAAGGTTGTGCACGGAGAGCACGAGGTTTACGAGTTTTTTTAGTAGGTAAAGGACTTGACGAAACAATAATAGGATTAATGGAAGACATTTTTGAATTAATTGATCAAGTACTTTTCAACGACAATTTAAGTGTGAATGGATTGAAAATTTAAATGAGTAGAACCAATAGGAGAAAATAATGAGAATATATTGTGAAACAAAAATAAATAAGGGTGGAAGTAAACAAAACAAAAGAATAAATACAAAAAAGAAAAAATGATTTAATTTACGGGTAATACAAAATTTAATCTCATGATAAATAAAACAATTACACAAAAAACAACGCGACTATGCATAATATGATAAGCAAGATGAAACTGGTTAAAAAACTAATAAACGAAGAGATAGATAATTTGTAAAACGAATAATAAGATTAGTCATGAATAGAATAACGTCACAAGAATAATAAACTATAAGGAAATGTTATACAATATTATTAATCAGAAATGGAGATAACAGAAAGATTATCTGGAGTATTTACACAAGATGAATAACAATCAGCAAGTGATATATCCTCACGAGAAGGATTTGAACTGGGAATCAAAGGCTCAGCATATTTTTGACCAAATATACGGGTAGGAAACGAACTTTTTAATTTATGATATTTTTTACGATAATAATCAAGACACTTTTCAGAAAATTTTAATGCTTCACGAAGCTCTTTAATTATTTGTGCCTGAGTACGAGGCATAGGAAATTGATTAGGATTATATAGTAAAGGACTATTATTAGGAGAACTTTTGAAGTAATTATTTTGATTAAGACGAGCAGAATGACGATTTCGAATATGAGGCATTGTTAAAAGATGAAAAAAAGGAAAAGGGAATACATAACAAATAAATAGACAAATTGTGATACAAGAGTAGAATTATACGATTATAAAAATATATGAAAATATATGAAATTATATGAAAATATATGAAAAATTTATGCACGAGAAAGTAAACAAATATAAACAAATAATGACCAACGAAAAATGAGAATTGAAAAATGAAGTCACGAGTAGACAGTCAACGAACAATTATAAAATAAACACGTCAGAACTTAGAAAATTACAAGTTGAAAAAATCGAAAATTAAAAATTAAGTTGGAAATAACTTACTGAAAACTTCAGAAATATTGATGAGCTCTGAACAGATCGAAAACGGACAAATTGAAGAACATTGGGAGACCATTGAACACGATCTTCAACAATTAACAGAAAGACCATGATCTGAAGAACCTGAAAAATCGAATACAAGAGAAAGCTCAGTAAAAATTATTTTAAAAGAAGAAAATGGTAAGAATAACAGAAATCAATGAAGAAATCGATCAACAACACCTAGAAATGAACGGATGGGATCAGGAAGTAGAAACTATGAGAGAACAGGTAGGAGTAACGGTGGAAATCGAACCTACAATATTGATCCGAACAATTGGAGAGCAAGAAAGTATAGAAAATCAGAGACAATCGATGCACTCGCAACAGCATCAAGAATCGCAAATGCACTCTTATCAGAACTCTGACTACTTGATGAACAAAGAAGAAAAAGTAAATTATTCATGGAAGAATGGACATTATACAAAATAATCTCAAACACGTACATCAAACTTATCGAATTTCAAAGAACCCAGGCAAGATACCTTTAAAGGAAAGTGTTACCATTGTAAAGGATTTGGACATACTAAGAAAGATTATGAAAAGTATAAAGAATGGAAAAATGAATTAAATAATTTAAAAGAGACTATGGGAGAAGACGAATATTTAAAAACAAAAGAAGAAATGCAATAGAATCTTACAAGAGGATATAATTTCCGAAGAAATAATGAAAAACCACAACAAGAGTATGGGAGAACTAGAAGTGGAAAAAATTTCAAGAAATCTAGAGAACAAGAATGTATTACATGCGAATGGATTATTAAGGATTCATTTGAAAATCAGTGCGAAACTTGTCAAGTAAAGAATTACCAGATTAAAGAATTAAGGAAGGATGAAACGAAGGAACAAATAACTGCACGAATCAACTCTGAATGGTATATTAGTAGAGGAAGGAGAGGTTGTAATACTTGCGGAGAAGAAAATCACCATACACATAGTTATTGTAAATAGTGTGGACAACTTTCAGGAAACGGAATGCTTGTGGCAGATAAATGCACATGCATTAAAACACATGAAGAATGGGTGGAAGAATCGATTAATAATATTGTGATCCAGATGGATCAAGGTATGTACAACGAAGGAGAATTACAATCCCTTCAGGAAGAACTTGAACAACTTGAAAAGTTAAAGATTAATAATGATCAAGAGAGTTACATTGAATTGTCAAAACCACAACCAGTTGAACCTAGACCTGAGGTACATGTAGGATGGTATGACGCAAAGAAAAAATTAGAAGTATTCAGGGGAGTAGACTATCAACAGATTGCTGAAGAATACAAATATCCTAAATCACCGAGTGTATTGAGAAAAGAATTGGAGAAATCGGGACAACAAATACCGATGGTAATTGAAGAAACATCAAAACAAGGAAAGAAAGTATCATTCAATAAAAGAACCTCATCTGAAGATGTGATCATGAAAGAATCGGATGAAACTATTGATGGAGAATATATGGATATTACTCCTAGTACTGAAAGTGACGAATATCAAGATGAAATTATGAAATGTTCTAAAAAAGAATTAATCAATATAATTAAAAAACAGGATACAATGATTAGAAGTAGCATTACAATGCAAGAAGTCATGAACGATAAAATTAAAGTAAATGAAATTGAAACAAAAAAGTGGAGCTCTAAATATGAAGAACTAATAAAGGAATATACCAATTTACAAGAAGAATTTAAGGAAATGAAACAATAAATTTTATTAGTAAGAGATAAATTATTGACGCAAACTAAAGACACTTTTAATAGAGTAAAAGAGGTGGAAACAGCTAAATTATTAACTGACGAATTGAAGAAACAAATTGATTCTTTAAGAGTAAATAAATTCAATCTAACAAGAGACCTTGATGAAGCAATGAATCTTATTAAAATACTTACAAAAGAAAATTCTGAACTTCAAGAAACCATAACAGAATTAATGGAAGAAAAAACAGAATTAAAAAAAGAATTAGGAATCACTAGTGCTGTATGTGAATATTTTGATCCATCAGATGAAACTATTAAAGGAATTAGTAGTAGCAAAAATTATAAAAAGGACATGATTGTTCATGTTGAACAATTAGTGGAGGAAAAACGCAAACAACTCAATGAAATTACAAACAATTAGAAATATAATCTAACTATATTTTAACTAAACAAATATTGTATTTGAAATTACATTTGTAACGAATTATTTTATTATTAATAAAGGAAATTATAAACTATTGGGATAAAAGTATAATGTCTAACAGAGGGAGAAAACCTCCAAGAGAAGCTGGTAGATTACCTACAAGACAATCAAGAAGAATTAGAGGACAAAGTCCTAACCCGATACCAACAATAAGACAGATAAGAAATAGTAATACACCTGAAAGACAAGTGTTTGTAAGAGGAGTTAGTGTACCTGTAAAAAATGTAACAGATAGTCCAGGAACACCCACAAGAAGAAGACAAAGTACACCACCAAGAAGATCTAGACAAACTATACCTATAATAAGATATTTACCTACTAAATCACCAAGACCAGAATATAGAACCAATCTAGAAGGACCATCAAATAGACAGAGATCTAGATTCAGAACTAGAAGCATATATGATAAAGAAAGTGAGGAAAATAGTGAGGAAAGTGAAGAAGAAAGCAGTGATGAGGATAGTGATACAGTAGATCCAGAAATGTTATTTACTGTGTCAGCACCTAAAACAATTAATACTGGGATATATGAAATAAACAGATATAAAATACCTGTATATTTTACTACTATGATAGATTATAATATAATATCAAGTAAATTTACAGCTAGAAGAATAGGATTAAACATAGAAATAATGTTAAGAGGTGATGTACAGGAATTAGAGCAGACAGGTATACTTCCTGTGGCACCAAGTACAAATAAAGCAATAAATGGTGGTAGACATATAATAATGAAATTTAAAGAAACAGAATTGGCGACATTAGAATTCTTTATTATAAATGATGATAATAGAACTGTTGGAGGAGATGGAAATGGAAATAATGGAACAAGAATCCATTATATAATAATAGAAAATGAAACTTTGAAAGCATCAGGATAGAAAATAGATTTTGAAAAGGGAATGGTTATAGCACCAAATACAGGATATATACCACCAAGAGGAAAGAGAAATTGTAAAGCAATATTATATAAAACACCTGATTATACATCAGATTTAGAAATATCATTACTAGGAGAACAAAAAAAGGAGACACTTAAAATATTAATAACAATTAATGACATTAAGTCAAGTGCATTAATTGATACAGGAACAGATGTTGATGGAATATCTGAAAAAAGAGCAAGAAAATTAGGATTAAAATATAGAAGAATCAATAGTACATACAAG
>CAJVPT010005286.1:0-12373 GCA_910592055.1 Acaulospora colombiana | reverse complement strand
AACAAGAGCAGAAATACTAGCAATATTTAAAAAATGGATCAAAATAGCTAACTGGCCACTTTGAATAAGGATAAAAACTCTAGTTAAGAAAAAAAGCCTTACCTTAATACTAGAAAAGGTCTGTGTACATAAAAAAGACTATTTCAACAATATGACAGATACACTAGTAAAATTAACTAGAAAAGAAAATCCAATAGAATGGCAGTACACACCAGAAATGGGTACAATCTTTTCTATAGCAATATGGAAAGGCCTAATCATTAACATCGGTATCTAGGATTTTATTAAAGAATGAAATCATAAAAAGATTAGCCTTAACTGGAGTAATCAAAGATGGATTCAAAATAGATAGAGTAAAGAGGAAACCAAAATAAACTGAACAGTTTTTTGGAGCCAGTTTAATATATTATATATTATATATATTCTTTAAGGATAACAAGGACAAAAGCTTTTTGATGAATCTTATTCATGATGAACTTTCAACATTATAGATACTCAAGAAGGGAAAACCAGAAGTTTATAAATTAACCAATTGTATTAGGTGTGTAACTTATGAAAAAACAATTGATTACTTGTTCTTGTGTTCAACAACAAGCTTTGAAAGATTAGACATCTGGAAAGAAGTAAGTAGGAAGTTGGTCCAATATATTACTGATCAAGTGGAAGTCAAGGATGAAAATCTAAAAGCTATATATCAAGTAGTTGATACATGGCTCAATAAGATACAGCAACAGAAACAGTATCTTTTTAAAATAATATGTGGATATATACATAAAGACAAAATAAAAGATATTAAAGACTTTCTTAAATTAAACTACAAGATAAAGCCATTAATCACAAAGAAAGCTATAGGAAAATTGTATCAACAAATTTAAAAGAATTTCAAGAAAAAGATCTGAAACAAGCACTGCAAAGTGGTAATTGAATAGAAAAAGACTTTGGGTATTGATATGAGATCTAAACAATATTGTATTCCAAAGAATAAGCTTAAAAACACAAAAAATCTAGAAAAAAAGAATAGTCCTTTATTAGATAAGATAGTATATAAAGAATAATCCAAAGATATAAATCTTGAGGAGATTATTGAAAGATGAGTAGTTAAAGGGGAAAAGTGGTTAGGTATTTGATCTGCCATTTAGAATTTTGGATAATTTATAGTGATGACTTATAAACAATAAACTTGATAGCTAAAGGATAATCCAAGTTATTAAGAGAGCAAAATATCATCTCCTAAGTTGCATCTAGAGAAGTTAAACTTCTAAGATGGATGAGCTGTTATGTGAAAATCTTTGAAATTATATAACATTTTAAATATATAATAAAGATAAGCCATGTTAGCCTGATGACAATTAAAAAAAATATATATATATACTGTATATATTAAATGAAATAAATTTACCTTCTTTTATATCATATATTTTTCTAAACATGATACAAAACTTTCTTTGATATTTTCACCTATATGTATGCCTCAGATTTGTATAATATCTAATATTATATTATGTATTTTCCAATCACTGCTAATAAAATGTGCAGTTATTACTAGAAATATTTTTATCGAAGTTAATTTCCAAATATCGAGGATGAAAAAAATATGGCTCTCCACTTCTTCAAAATTTTTTTAATTTTTTCTTGTTCAATCAAGTACAAATCCATTATATATGTTTTAACAAATGTAGCAGCTGGTATTTTAGTTTTTTGTGAGATTGATTGGATAAATATATGGAATGTTAGCTTCTCTATAATTGTAAAAGGGTATTGATTTATAACAATCCATCAGATAAGATTTTGTTTTACTTTTTCAGGTTCATGTATCCACTATATAAAAAATAAATTTTAACATGGTTTTAAATATAATAAATATATTTATACTGACCATTGTAATATTAAAAAATTTTTCACTTAAAGATATATCAAAATATGAATTTATTTCTATCAGGTGATTTTTTTCTAGATATTTGAAAAGATTAGAAATGTTGCCTCCACTACAAGTATATTTGGTGCTGCAATAATTGTAGGAAACTTTTTTACTTTTATTGAAATTGATATCCTTTGTAAAATGATTCTACACTTTACTTCTATAATTTATTTTATTACTTGATGATGCCTCTAAAAAACTACTTGTAGCAACATTACTGGTATCACTCAATTCATAACTATCTAAACTAAAACTTTAATCATTTATTTTATTGAAATCATTGAAAGAACTATCATATTCCATTTTATTTTTTGATGTAAATAATACTTGTAATGTTGCAAGAAGAAAAATATCATAAAAAATATCACAAAATTTTAAAAAAATATGTAAAGATATTAAAGGAATATAAAAAAAAAATCTAGGGTTTTTTTTTTTAATTATCTTAAATAGTTTTATTTAAATATAGTTAATCTGCCAAATTTTATTTGAACCTGACTAGATTTTAAAACTTGAAATTTGATTGGTTTCAAAATTTAGAATCTGAACGGATCAGATTTCAAAATTTAGAATTTGATTCAAATATAAATGGATCAAAAAATTTAAATCTGATCTGATTCGATTGGATCAAATCCACAGATTATTCAGTTTTGGATAAAAATTGCAATTCCTATCTCTAGAATATTAGGAGATACAGAAAAAGAATAAATAGTCTATCTTCAAGGTGCCCTAAGTTTACCTAAAGGCATGTTACCATTCAAAAAAAACTTTCTCAATAGTAATGCCTGGACAACTTTTATCTTTGAGGAAATCGAAAATACTTTATAATATATAAAAAAGATTAATAAGAAAAAAGGAGAAAACTTTACCTTTATTTTTATACAAGCAGAAAAATGGAAAACTTCATACTCACCATCAGAAAAGAAGTTCTTCAAACAAGAGGTAGCAAAAAAAAAAACCAAAACAATGGTTGTTACACTAATTGATATTGACTGCAGTTATACTTATCAAGAAATTAAGGCTGCCTTATAGAAATATGAAAAGGTTTTAAGTATCCATATTTATAACCGCTCTCATTCTCAAAGAAGAATCAAGGCACAACTTATTTTAAACCAATAAGACTTAAAGGATAGATAGTTTATACATGTTAAAATAGATACCTTTAGAGCAATCTTCACTCAATATGAATCAGACAATTATGAAGTTGATGCCAATTTCAAAAATTGTAACAGTCAGTCTCTATAATTATATGGAATACACAATACCTTCACAAGTTTCATAGCAAGAGCAACACAACATTCAAGGGCCAAAGCATATTATATATCAAGAAATCCATTCACTCTAAAAAGAAGAGAATATGTAGTAGTTTGTTTTGCAACAATAGAAGATCTGCATAAATCTTTGAGACAACATATATTTATACATGGTTACAAACTTAGCTAAAGTGCTAGGGAACACTTTGAAAAAGAAATAATGCAAGGTAATAATGGGACTCAAACTGAAAATAGTAATAATAATAAAGAAAAAGTCTATTCTGAAACAACACAGGCCAAACTGCACTCAAGACAATTGAGTTAAACTGATATTAGAAGCAATATTAAGGCAAGCTGATACACATTATTTGAGAAAGACTCAGAAACAGAAAGTGATTCTAAGAAAAGAACAAACCTAGAAAGGAAGGAAAAAAGAAAAAGAAGCAATCCTCAAGATAACAAATATATCATTAGAACAACAGAGATTTCCAAGTGCTTCACTACTGGTAGTAACAAGGAGCCAATAAATTAGCATAATAGAAAAAAAGTCTATATAATAGATCTAAAAGTCTTTACTCTGAAAGTGAAAGTAATCAAGATCGCCTTCATCAGATTTTGAATAATCTCAAATGATTAAATAATAGAATAAATCTTATCAAGAGAAAACAGGTAATCAAAACAGGGTAAGAGAGAAGCAATAAAACAATTGCTCCTAATATTAGTATCAGTCCAATCAAAGTATATCAGGAGAGAGTTTGATTCACAAGAGAAAACAAGCTCATCCTGGAAAAAAGGTGCAATCTCAAAGGAAACAGTAGATATCAATATAATCTCTCCTAACATAATACAGGATATATCACTAGATAACTTCATCAATACAATTAAAAAGAACACTAGTAATAGAATTGGAAAGGAGTATACATTATATAACAAGTATACTATAGATAATTCTACATTAACTGATATTATTTCAATTGAAACATATAATGTTAGAGAAATTAATACTAGCCTGAATCAACAAAGGTTGTATAAACTTATACATAGATATCTTAGGTATCTGTGAAACTAAGTTAAAAAAGAAGCAGCAGAATTCACTTATCCACTTATAAGTACTTCACTTTAGAATTATGCAATAATCACTAAGAGCCCCAGGACTGGCTGTAATAGTAGTGAGATCTTAGGGGCCATCACTATTACACTGTATATTTCTTCTATTAGTTTTCAATATATATAGTAGGTTTCCATTTTTCATGGTCAAAATATGATTTCAGCAAGGGCAAGTTGAGAGGAGTAGCCAGAACTTTTTTATCCATAGTCCTAAGTTTAAAGGCACCATTTTCCAAGTTATTGTGAATAAAGTAAGATCTTTTTCATTTTAGTTTAAGTTTTTTAGTAAAGCGTTTGTCCTTGACAGTATTATAGGCTAACACTTTATCATCAATTTTGAAGTTCCTTGGCTTTTTCAACTTCAGGTCAAATCTCTTCTTTTATTTCTTTTGGGCTTTCAGAATATTTTCTTGAACAGTTCCTTGAGCAATGGGCAGGATTTCAGTTAGTTGATAGAGTCGGGTCAAGATATTTCCTTCCATTATTTCATATATTTCCATGAAGAACATTTAAGAGTTGCACCATAAATCAAATAGAAAGGGGTAAATTTGATGGAAGCTTGTTTTGATATGCAATAGACAAATAGTATTAATGCAATAATTCATCCCAATTCTCCTTTTCTTTAGTTATTTTTGCTAGAGATTCATATAGAATTCTATTGATGTGCTCCATTAATCCATTTGTTTGTGGGTGATATGGGATAGAATAAAGATATTGTATTTGAAATTTTTCCAATAAAGCTTCAACTATTTCATTCCTAAAATATGTTCCATGTTCAAAAAGTATATATTTTGAACATCCATGTCTGCAAATAATAACTTGATAAATAAAATCTGTAACTTGCTATTCTATAGCATGAAAGATTGCTTCAGTTTCAGCCATTTGATAAAGTAGTTAGTTGCAATGATAATATATTTGTTTCCCTTGCTTGTAATTGGAAGGGGTTCCATAATATCAATGTCTATTTTGGAGAAAGGGTCACCAACTATGATTGAGTGTAAGAGTTTAGGAGTCCTGAATTTGCCTCGTTATTGACATTGATTACAAGTATTGATATACTGTAATGCTTCACATTCTCAAACATTTGGAACCAGTAGTATTGATCACATAGTTTTTCAAAGACCTTGTTATATCAAGATAAGTTCTAGTGTAGTAAGTATAAGATAGGTTTCACTTTATGTTTTTTAATTATATAGAGTAATTGATTCCTTGTTTTCTTGCAATGATTCTTTTTGTAGAGTTGATTGTTTTTTATTTGATAGTATTGTACTTTGAAAATAAGTTGCTTTTGTTGTTTGTTATCAAAAGTGTCAGGTAATTTGTTCTGTTGAAGATAGTTTTTGAGATGATGATAATGTTAAAATTCTATTTTGATAAAATGAGTTGTGTTGTTGTCCAGAACACTGACTACCTGGGTTGAATATTATTACTGTCCAATTTTATTTGTAATTATTGACTTTTGAATTAGTTTTGAATGGATGTAGACTTAGAGTTGTAGAAGATTGGTTCATCTACATTATACATCCTAGACATGGCATCATTATTGTTGTGTTTTCTTCTAACTCTGTGTTTGATAGTGAAGTTATAGGATTTCAAGTGAAGTATCTACCTTGTATATTGTTCTTTGAGTTCAGTTGTTTTTAACCATTAAAGAGCAGAATGGTCAGTAATCAAAAAGAAGTGTTTAGTCCCTAGATATTAATAAAAGTGTTCAACAGCCCAGATGACTACAAGACATTTCAATTCAGTGACAGAATAGTTTCACTCAGCTTTGTTGAGACTGTGGCTAGCATAGGCTACTGCATACTCCTTTTTTCCATCCTTTTGTACCAGAACAGCACCAATACCAGTTCCAAAAGCATCAGTATAAAGATAGAAGACCTTAAAGAAATCAGGATATCTCAAGACAGAGGATAAGATTAAGAGTCATTTCAAAGTTTCAAAGGCTTGCTGGTGATCATTCATCTATTCAAAAGAGATATCCTTTTCCAAGAGAGAATTCAGAGAACAGGCAATAAAAGAGAAGTTTTTGATGAACTTCTTATAACAAGAGGCAAGTCCAAGAAATTCTCTCAATTGCCTGATAGTAGTGGGCCTTGGTTATTCCTTAACTTTCACAATTTTGTCATCATCAGATTGGATTTTTTCACATTAATCACATGACCAAGTAATTTTATTTGTGATAAAAAGAAGTGACACTTTTCAAAATTCAGCATCAAGGAGGCTTTCTTGAGAGTATCCAAGATAATGGGAACATACTGCAGTAAAGTTCAAAGGTGGTAGAAAAGATGGTAATGTTATCAAGATAAACTTCAACAAATTTGCCACGATAGGGAGCCAATACTTTGTCTATTAGTTGCTAAAAAGTTATAGGAGTATTGCAAGGATCAAAGAGTATAACATTGAATTCATATAGATAATATTTTGTTGTAAATGCTATTTTGTGTTTGTTACTATCACTTATTGCCACTTGCTAATATTTATTTGCTAAATCAAGACAAGTAAACCATTGAGCAATATTGAAAGTTTCCAAAAGATCATTAACAATTGGCATGGGGTAGACATCCTTTTCAGTAACTGCATTGAGTTTCCTATAATCAATATAGAAGTACTACTTATTATTTTTCTTGAATACTATAACAACAGGAAAAGACCATGAGCTGGTAGTAGGACTAATGATACCTCATTGCAGCATTTCCTCAATTTCCTTTTTGATTAATTCCTATTGATCAAGTGAGGCTTTGTATGGTCGCTATTTGATTGGAGTAGTATTTTCAGTATTAATGTTATGGATAACCTTTCTAGATTACTTATTTGGCCTTCCTTGGAGATGTGATTAACAAAGACATCCTTATGATCAGATAGAATTTGGTGAACCTTAGTTTGTTATTCCTTGGTCAAGATTTCAATAGATGGTTCAAGAGTGAGTTTCTTAGGTTCAGGATAGTCAGAGAGGAAGATAGTAGGGTTTTCATCCTCAGATTCAAGAACAAGATTATATATATAGGCCTCCTGTTTCTCAAGATCACTTTTAGATTTATATTCAATTTTATTCAAAAGTTCATTCTCATCATCTTCATAGTTAGTATTATCTTGTGAAAGATGTGAAGTAATATCAGCATGTCATATGGCAATAATTTTATCCTTATAAATATTTTGAAGAGTATGGTCCTCAAAATTCCAATTTGCTTTCATGTAATCCAGCCAATCAGTTCTTAGAAGAAGAGTCTTATCATGTGACTCAATTATTTGCAAGGTCACTAGTACAATTAAATCCTGAATAAATATTTTCAAAGAAGTTATTTGTCCAAGAACTCTAGCTCATATACTATTGGTAATAATTGCAATGGTTTTGGACTTGGTATCAATTTCCAACCCAAGTTTTCTTATAAGTTTGTTAGTAATGATGCTGACAGCAGTACTAGAGTCAAGAATAGCTATTACAATATTTCCTTTGATGTAAACATAGCACCTGACAGCTGTTATTTTTCTTGGGTCATCAAAGGTAAGATAATTGGTTTCCATAGGTACCTTAGATCACTTGAGAATTTTTATCAAATTTTTGCACTAATTTGGATGTTACAACATTTGTTCCAGAGTAGCTTTAGCAAAAAGATTTAGAATATTTTCAGAGATGTTATAGTTGAGTAGTTGATTCACAATAGATGGTTGGACTTTGATTTTGGATCTTTTGGATTTGGTAGTAGGAGAAGTTGTAATCACTTCGGATTAAAAGTCATGAATTTCTCTTGATGGATTTCTAGAAACTTTTCTAATGCATAGGTTTAGTTCCTTATTTGATTCAGATTGTTTTAATTTTTGTTTGACCTCTCTTCTATTAGTAGTATAGGTTTGATTACATTGACCAATATAGACTTTCTCCTCAAATTCAGATTCATTAAGTTCCTCCTCAGATTCCTTAACGGTGAGATAATTCAAAGGTTTCATGGACCTGAAGGAGTTTGTTTGGACCTTTTCAGACATGCATTTCCAGCCAGATATCCTGGTTCATTGTACCTGAAACATACAAGTTGGATAGAGTTAGATCTATTTATAGGGTTGGAGGTAGGTTGTCTTGGGTGATGGTCTTGTTTTTATACTTGAGCAGAAAGAAGTTTCAATTTTTTAGCCAAGTTCAATTGAAGTTTTTCAAACTTTTTGGTAAGAGCATCCATAGGGTCTTCATATTTCAAAGAAGCCATTTTGAAATTCCTTGAGGTAGGAGCAAGATTGCATAGTTTCTTATTATTGTCTATGTTTTAATTATTTTGATAAGCCATTGTCAATTTATGTGTAGCAATCACACTACTAGGATTGTTCATGGAAATAATTGGAGCCAAATTTAGAAGAAATCTCCTGATATAATAGTGGAGTTGTAGACTATAACTTATATCATCTTCAATATTGATCCTTTTGAGAAGTTTTTTGAAAGATATATAGTAAGTAGTCATAGATTCAGTTGGTTATTGCATATGTTTTTCAAGATTATGTATCTATTTATTGATCCATCGCTAGATACAAAACTGCTGTTTGAATTTATCAGAGATGACTTTCCATTTCATGGTATTAGCATTAGTATTGTTGTCCTCAAAATATGTTATCCACCATTTTTTAGCTTCATACTGGAAGTGGGCATTAAGTATATAAATAAGTTTTTTGCCTTTCCATTGATTAATCATCATAGCCTTTTCAAAGAAAGTCATCCAAGTGATAAGATCCTGGATTCTATTATTAGAGAAGGATTTCACTTATAGTATATTGGAGTGTGAGGGCAAAGGGTATTGTTCAAAATAATCATAGATATTCTTGGGTGTTGCTATTATTGTATAGGTATATGTATTATTAAGAGGGGTAGATATAGTAGATAGAATAGAAGAGTTAAAAAGTAATTCAAGATATAAGGATTCATTGAAAAATAAAATTTTTTGAAATAATTGTAAGTTTTGGATGGGCTAAAAGAAAAGTGGGCTATCCAAAGTATACAATCAACAGATAAATTAGATGGTTCAAGGGGATCAACAGTAAAGAGATTGAATTGTGTAATAGCAGATAAAAGTTTCAAATAAATGTTGTTAAAGGAATAAATGTGTGTATATCAGATAGTAAAAATTAGTTTTTTAATAATAGTGGATTCAAAATGAAAGATAGAAGCAGAAAGAGTTTTATTAAAATAATATTGGGTTACAAAAGTGTAAGAAGTAGCAATGAATTCAACTTTGAATCAATTTCAAAAGTTTTTGAAAGTAGGTGAAGATTCCTGGGATAAACAATAAATTACTAAAGAGTTGTTAATATAAGAAGAATAAGTTTGATTAATGTTGATGTTTGGATTTGTTTTGTAAAAAGTATCATATATACTATTAGTAATAAAATGGTTTTTTAAACTATTCATATAACAAAATTCCAACCCTTTGCTAGACTTTGGATTCCCAAATCACTTCCCAAGTGAATATCTTCAATACTAAGCAAGGCTTCCTGATTGTTTCCAGAAAATAGTTTACAGAGTAGTGAATCTTATAATCACTACCAATTTGTTAACCTATCCAATACCCTCCAAATTAGATGGATAGATAAAACAACTATAATAGTAATCCACTTTAAGTTGAGGGAGAATATCTTGGTCATGGTATACTAAAGTTGATAATTTAAGGATAGTAAAGATTACACAAATATGTTGAAAGAGGCTTTGAGTGATTTGGTTTAATTAGAAGGTTTATTAGAGATATATAATGTTAAGGATAAGAGAATTCAGTAGGAAAAACCTTGGGTCAACTGCTTTGGACAGCTAACTTTTATATATATGATTAGTGGTATAATTGCAGTCTGTACAGACTGCAATTATACCACTTATTTCGGACTATAACCATACCCAATATGACGTGTAGATCACAAAATTCAAGTCATTCGAATGATGGGTAGATCATAAAACTCAAGTCATTCGAGTGATAGGTAGATTACAATATTCAAGTCACTTGACCAATAATATATGCCTAATGTGACATAGATTGCAAAACTCAAGTCATATTACATACCTTTTAGAAAGTCAAATTCGATATCAATAATGTTTTAATCACTTATATTAAATTTCGTATATCAGCTTAACGTTTCTGATCAATTTCCACTGAAAAGAAATATCCGATTTAGAATATGACGCCCCCAACCCCACTCCTTCTGCGTTTTCTATTATAACTCAAATTCAATAGTATTGTTTGTATGCTGGTTTGGTGATCGTAGCTGATTTCTGATACGGCAAGAAAAATATACCAACGCCAGTATGGCATGCGTTTTGCATTTTAGGACATGCTCGAGTGACGTGCATTTTACTTTTTACGACACGCACCAAGATGGCGTATTTTGTATCAGACCACATGCGACATAATGTATGCCGGTTTAGTAATCGTAACCGATTTCTACCATTAGGCTACATGGGTAAAAGATATGTTGACGATGCATTTAGTTGTGGGCCCAATGTGAGGGCTATGCTCGAACTGGGCACTACGTGCCCTTAGCTTTCTGGTTAATTCCTCGATAAGGGTCAGGTTTGAGGCATGTAGTGCCGAAATAATATTCGTATCTTAGTCGTAGATGGTTCAGTTGAAGATGT
Source organism: Acaulospora colombiana (assembly GCA_910592055.1). Lineage (NCBI taxonomy): Eukaryota > Fungi > Glomeromycota > Glomeromycetes > Diversisporales > Acaulosporaceae > Acaulospora > Acaulospora colombiana. Next base: position 1,494 of record CAJVPT010005286.1, on the reverse strand, counting down.
ATAGTTGATAAAGAATAAATATGTGCTTTGGCACTAGCTTCGCTATAACAATTAAATAAAAATTTTTAATAAATATACACGTTTGAGGATACACAACATGCATACATATAACCCACTTACACTTCCAGAGATTATTGCTGAAATTGTCTCAAAGTTTTCAATAGAGGATCTAGATAATTGTATTGAAATTAACCGCACATGGTATAAAGAAATTTGTCGTGAACTTTATAAGAGGCGTAAAAACTTTAATACAAAATACTGTGATTTATTGGAGAAATTAGACAAATGCTATAGAAAATCGGATATAAATGATAATGAAATTGAGCCTATATATAATAATGCATTAATAACATTTGATGAGCTTGTAAAAGTAGAAAGGTATTTATTAAATAAAAATATGGTTTTCAGTAAAAGAATTAGAAATGCGATATTGACCAATATTGAAGAAGATAATTATGGAAACCCATTAGATTCATATAATTTTGGGGAAGATACATTCAAATATATAAAATATCTCTTCTATTGCTGAGCAGGCCAATAGGTGATGAAACGGAGATGAGTCATTTCGATTTTTTTTTCATCTATTAACAGACGTAAATGACCATCCGCCCACTCAGGTATGTGCTGTGATCCAAATTTTGTGACACGGACTAAAGTGTCGTGATCCGAATTTTATGACACATAGATAGGTAGACAGCTTGTATACTCTTTAGAACATTAAGCTGATATACGAATTTTTATATGAGTGATAAAAAAATTATCGATATCGAATTTGACCCTCTACTCGATTTTCTTTGGAAAGAAATACCCGATCTAGGTTATGACGTACTAGGCTACCCCTTCCGCGTTTTCTATTATAACCCACATTATCGTATACCGGCTTATCATTCCCAACCGATTTCCATTGCAATAAAATAGCTGAGGTAGGTTATGCAACCGGGTTGGCCTTAACGTGAGTTTGACGGGTCGATTGCGATATTTGTATACTGACTTGGTGTTCGTGGCCAATTCCCGTCATTGGTCACATAGGTAAAAAATATACCAACGATACATTCAATCATATGCCTTCGTTTGTGGGGCCCGATGTGTATACGCAATTGCTAGAGGCAAAGCCTCCTCACTTCGTGAGTCGATACGTACATCATAAATGTTATTGGGGAATGTCATCGCGTATGCTATCTAATTGCTATCGGGTATGCTATATACACGCTATCTGGTTATGCTACCGAGTATGTTATCGGAATGCTATCGAATATGCTATCATATAAATGTATCGGGTATACATTGCACAAATGCTATCGGTATATGCTACCAAATATGTATGCGAGATATATCGCGCAAATGCTATCCTAGAATGCAGTTAAAATCGATCCGCTTGCGTCCTAATAAAAAATCCGTCCTGGTTTCGTCCTAGTAAAAAAAAAAGTTAACTGGGACGGATTCGGTATAGGAGAAAGTCTTTAAAATCTTTTTTATCTTGTTCCTTTATACTTA
>CAJVPT010005285.1:0-12375 GCA_910592055.1 Acaulospora colombiana | reverse complement strand
CTTATACATCTGCTTATATTAGTAACCTATATACATGAGTAGCTTCTATATATTTACTAACTATATATAAGCACTACCTTATTGGAAGACCATGCGATTCCTTTTTAATTTTTCCCAGACCATTTTTATTAAGAGTAGTCTAGTTATCAGGCCATCGAATTTTCTTTATCCTGGATCCAGATTTTGATCCTTCGAAGTGGCCTACGAATTTCTCCTTCCACCAAGGCCTCCCAATTGTTGAGTCTATGGGTCAAGACATAGACACATGCTTGAAGTCTTGAAATCAGATAAGATCTTCAGTTAATCCTTCCTTAACGGCATGCAACCAGTTTAGGGATCTACTCTTCTTGTTACTAGCAAGTGATAATGAGGTTCTATCAGGGATAATCCTACTCGATTTCGAATAGTGACCTGATCACAATCTTTGTATAGACCATCCCGTGTTACAGAGATCTTGATTTTTGGCAAGAACCAATGAAAACTGCCAATTCTCTTGATCTGCACCAGCTATACTCAGAAACATCGGTTATATACAATTAGGTCAATGAATGATTTGCCAGATTCTACCTGCTTTTTATAATCAGGGGAATCACATTAGCTCCTTGGAGGATTTGAACCTACATCTTGTGATCTGACCTATGGAGTGCTAACCACTGCACTACAGACCCGTAGATCAGAGTTTTTTATTATTATTTATATACTGTAAACAATATCATATATCTTTTTTTTTCATAAATCTGAATTCACTATATATTGATTTATAAAATTAATTATCAGTCAATTATTTCACTAATTATCAAATTATTAAAATTAAACTACTGTATATAAAAAAGAGAACCCAGAAATAAAAAAAAAGATAATAAAAATATATTTGCAGTATTATATTTTTAGATAAATTGTTTTTAATTAAACAAACATTTTAAAATATTAAAATACTACATAAAAACGTTATTAAATTATAAAATAAATAAAAAATTGATTTATACTGTGTTTCTATATTATTCTTTTTATTCTTTTTATACAGTATAATGAAAACCGAATCGCTGAAACTAAATAGAACCTATCAGTTTGTAAAATTTCAAAACCAATTTATTTTATAAACCAAATTAATATTAATATATGCCCTTTCAACGCAGAATTGATCCAAAAATGAAATCAGAGCTATTTAAAGGATTTGTTGCCAACACTTTGTCTACTATACTTTGATGTTTGCATTTAAGAAGAATTAATCGTAATTTATACAATAATGTCTTTTAGTCCTTTTTATTAAACTACGATGTATTTGTACATGTTCATCTTTTTCGACAATGACTATTCTTTTAATTCGAAGATTTTAATCCTTTTGGTTAACTCATGGTGCGTTAGTCGAAAAAAAAAAATAATAATAATAAAGAAATAAAAGTCAACCGGAGAGTTTATTTTTTTTAATCTGTAGCCTTTTCAAAGGGCCGATTAGGTAAAAGTTGTCGTAAATGTATGTCTATTCTCTCTTTTTTCCGTGGTAGATGTGGTTTAACCACTCTTCAACGCCAATCGCTTGGTAATGTGACCGAGGAGAGGAGAAAAGGTGATATACATGATGTCCGCCCTAGAATTTGACAATCGAGTGACGCAAATATTAATAGGAGCGAGGGTTTAATCAACATCACACAAGCCTTCTCTTTAAGAAATCGATGAGTAGGTGCAAAAAAACCAATACCGGAATAGGAATAAATTGAATTTCAGATTTGGACACTGTAACATTAAAAGTGATTAGAGATGGCAAAGTTCGATTTAAACAAAATCCAAGGATTGAATAAATTATATTTATTACCTTTTTTGAATTCTTCAACAAAATGACTGGAAGTTCCGATCGGTATGAAGGTATCTCGATCTCCACTGGTAAATAACAGCATGTAATAAACCAATACGAAGGTATATGACCGCCAAAGCATTAAATATTATCAAAAACTTACTGAAATACCAAAAATGGAACCGAGTCCTCTTTAATAAGGTGCAATGGTGAATGTTCCTTTAAAAATGATTCATCTTTTTTTTGCAATCCAGCGACATTCTTACAGAAGTCATCGATAGACATCGCATCCCATAGATTTTTTTCGTCCACAAGATCAGTAATAGCATTGATCAAAACACATGCATTCACCGAGGTGTCGACGGACTCAAAGTTTGGCTGATATTTGCGATTATTGGGTGTGAGAGCAACCACGGCAGCAATTTGTCCGCCAGCGTCATCGCCTTATAATATAAGTAGAGGACGTGTGAATTCATAGACTTCTTGATCAATTTCGATAAAAATGAGATAATAATTTACCAGCAACAGCAACAAATTGTGGATCGCCGCCAAACGCCGCGATGTTTGTTTTTATCCATCGTAACGCCCTCTTTATGTCAATTAATTGATTAGGATACACGGAAATAGGTGCAAGTCGATAATTTGCAGATACCACAACCTAAAGAATCGAACGCAATGCCTATGATTGCTTATTCTTCGAATGTTCGTTTGAGTAAAAGATAAAAATCAAGAACAAAAAAAAAAAATTCACATACCCAGCCACTCTCAGCCATATGACGTATTAGCGGGTATGGAGAGCCTTTATCACCTCTCTTCCATTCACCACCGTGGATAAACAACTGATGATCAAATTAAATTAATAAGTTGACCTTTGTCTAATATAATCAATTGTAAATGAATGGCATTACCATTACTGGTTTTGGACTAGATGACGGCTTGCGAGCGTATACATCCAGCGACATAAAGTTGACCTGCTCAAATCCACTTTTCCTGGCCTCAGCTGCTTCCTCGTGAGTGGCGTAACTTACTAGGGAAAAATCGATGAATCAATGATTGGTTGAGAATGAATTTTAAAGAAAAAACATCGTTATCGTATTGCTCACTATCAGCATAAAGAATTACATCTCGAGGAACGAAGTGCGGATTGACCATGCGTTGCCAAAATGTTTCGCTGAGGAATTCGTGTTGGACAGAGTGAAAAATTTGGCATCATTTATTGTCGTTAACTGAATGATCAAGCCTTAAATACATGAGTTCTCATTTTAGAATCGCGTTACCTCTTAAATGTTGGCAGTTCTTTGTTTCCCGCGTATGATTGAATTGCTTGTTCGATAGCACGTCTTGCTTCATAGGCATCAACAAAAATAACTACGAGTCTAATTGAACATCGTTAAGTCGACCGATGAACTAACCAAATGACTATTTTCCTTAATAACATACCCGATCATAGTAAGAAGGTCAATTACGTAAAATAGTTGGGGGATAATGCCCTCTGTAAAATTCAAACGTGATAATAAATTTACCTGATGAGGCATTGAATGATTTTTAGGAGAAAACAGACGGAACAAATTAATGATAAATTTACTGAATACTCCAAGCATTGATGCAACAATAATGAAGGCAATCTTGAGAACTATAATAGGTAACGGCCATTCTGAAATCAAAGAAAAGCCAAAAACTGTCAAGTATTGCAATTTGTATATCTTTGGTAGCCGGCCCTCAACACTAGCATATGTTAGACCGGCAATGAGGAGGACGAACGTGTAGTAAATAATTCCAAAACTCATTATTGACGACAATGATGAAAAAATTAACTATAAATTAAGTATGCGTATTTAAATTAAATGATTGGCAAATTTTTTATTTTTCATCTAATTGATTTATGATCTTTTCTGAAATTAGATGTCAGGGTTTTCTGTAAATTTCCGCGAAATTAGCCAGTGCAATTTTCGAAGTTTCGCTTGCATCGATCCAGCTTTCTTGTTATTTTTACAATGTTTTTTTTTTTTTTTTTTTCTGATTAATTTGAAGTTCCGTTTGCAAGTTTAACCTCTCGGAAATTATATATGGTGAACGTATTGCATTTTGGGTAATTGATACACTCATTTGACTTCACGTGGGTAAATCTAAATAAAATCTTTAAAATATCGAAATACACATAGGACTAATCTCAGCTGACCCGATTAACGTGATTATCGGGTATTTTTTTTTAGTAATCCGCATCGACCTTAAGTTTCAGGATCATCTCCCCTTCATTGTCTAATCCGTTGGTGTCCTCTAACACTGTTTCCGTTACTTCGAGCCAATTGAGCGTAGCTATCGCAGTTTGTAGATGATGTCGTTTTTTTTGTTCCGGCGGAAATTCCTTATTAAAATGTGCAAAAAAAAAAAAAAAAAAAAAAGATATATTAAAAAAGGTTTCTTTTTTTCTCGGAATACCAGTTTTTGGATTCTTACCGCTCCCAAATCCTTGACAAATATCTCTTTTTGCTTTGATTCCAACAAGATTTCCACGAGTCTTGCGATCGTCCCACCAATATTATCGTTCGGATATAACAATCTGCATAACTTTTGCATCTTATCTATGCATTTACCTTTCTGTTCCAATTGACTTGCAATTTTTTTTCGAGTCTTCGCAAAATTAGAAATAGTACTTACTACATTTAACTCGAGATCATCCTATTGCCATCAATTGAATCTCACCTCTAATTTAGCGTTTTCCAATAGTTGCAAATAAGAGTCGCATAGGATTTCAAATTCAGTGGCAGCGCCATCTATCAATCATCGAAAGGTGAATTCAATATTTGTTGACCAAGGAATATCAGCGCGATTAACCGTACTTGGCCAATTAAATCTTGATTCGATCTGTTGTTCTGCTCGCTTTAGAAATTCGAATTGTGCTTGGATTTGCTTCCACTTGAAATCTTTTAAATTGAAATAAAGTCAGTAGTAATGTTTGGAAATTCGAGAAAATGACAAAATTCAGCCTAACCTTCATCTGTCACAGTTTCGTTGTCACGGGAGACCTCCATGATTGCATTTTGTTGGTCGTCCAGAATTTCTCTTTTCTCCCCAATTATCACATCCAAATCTTTGATTTGATCCTCAATGTTTTCTAAAACTTCATCATTCTTGGGCTTTACGGTTCTCTCAGAATTAACGCAGGCAACTGGTAAAACAATTTCCGAAAACAAACACAGAGTATACCTTGACTTTAGATTTTTTTGGTGTCTTTATCGCGGATGGTTTCTTTTCCGCGGCAATTCTTTGCTTTTGGAGTTGAAGTTCTTCAACCTGCATAAATTCCCCTCGTCTCTGAGTGATGCCATATGTCAATCGCTTGGCGCGGGAAAAGAAAAAAAAATAATTACCTTATGCTTGCATTCATCCTCCAATTCCCTGACCGATTTCGCCATTCTCTCCATCTTTTTTTTCATTTCTTTTAACTTCTTGGCATGCTCGTTATTGTGAGCCGCCTTCCGTTGACCACAGGTAGACGCCAATTGTTTTTCAGACGAGCCAGAATGATCGACCTTGTTACCTTGCTTTTGTGAAAATGTCTGTGTCCTTTTTAATTCCACGTCCAATTCAATTTCACGCCTATTGACCTGGATAAAACATATGATTGCTTGGTATGGAAAAACGAAATGTTGCGAGAAACAATATTTTCCACACCTCTTCCTGGAGAATATTTTCACGTTGCTCAAGTTCGGTCAACAATTCCTCTGCTTTGAGTAAGAGATGCTTGACACGTGGTTCGAGTTGGATTGCTACCGATCTTTGAGCTTCGCGAATCTCTGGTTCGGTGACCAGTTCAGATACCTACCAAAATGTCGTGGCAGATGTCTATTAAATTTCGAAAAGAAAAAAGTAACAATAATAGAAGAAAAAGAATACCCGTTGACAAGCAATCAATTTCCTTAAACGAGAGAAATTTCGCGTGCTATTCTCGATTTTCTTCACGGAAGCTTTAAGCTGAAATGAGGCAAAGTAGCGTAAGTCAGGTGAAAAGAAAGCAGCAGTATTATCGAGAGAGAGACGAGTATTACCAACGAGGAACTGTCCTGCAACCGTTGCACACACTGTTGAAGGTTTTGGACATATGTCGTAGGTATCAGAGGAGTATTATTGGTGGCTCTTCTTGGGGACATCTCCAGAGCAATGCTTGTCAACTGCTTGTGACCCAAGTGCTCGCGTCTTACGTCAAATTTGATAGCCAAATCGGGTATTTCCCAAATGTCGCCGCTCTTTAAATTATGCGATATACATACTGTATATACAGTAAATGCAGAACTCCGACTTTTTACGTGTTTTTAGGAATATACATTGGTCGGACGTAAACGAGCACTATGGAAAAACTTCAGAGCATGTTATTTCGCCCAAAGATTGCGGAAGCTGTGAGATGTTGTAAGATGTTTTTTACATGCCGAAAATTTACGTAGCCTGGTATTTTATTTTCACTCGACAATATATACTGGATTTCATAATAGCAAACTTTACAACCGCGGCTGACATATTACATCACAATGAGAGAGATCTCGCTAAAAAATTGAACCTTTCTGGTAGAGAAGTATCTGAACTTGTGAACACCATTGTGCGGGAAATGATTCCTTATCCGCCTAAAAATGCGTTGATGCTATTAAAAGATGGCACTCATCGCGCGTTGAGTACGGGTGACAAACAAATTGACAAAATTATTGGTGGAGGCATATTGTCAAAAGGGATTACAGAGATCGTGGGCGAGAGGTAATTGATTATCAGGGAAACGAATAATCCACATTATAAATTTCTGTTGACAACTGCTATGACATTGTATATTTATACGAATGAAGTTCAGTGGGCAAGACACAACTGTGCCTACAACTATGCTTGACCGTTCAACTACCAGAGAAATTGGGTGGACTGAACGGAGGTTCGTAACCAGGTCGACATCTTTTCGAATCGTCTTTGATGCCAATCATCAATTACAACTCCTCGTGTACCTAATCTGCAGGAGCGGTGTACATTTCTACCGAAGGCAATTTTCATTTAAGACGTTATTACCAGATGATTCCATCGTTTCAGCAGCGACACAGCTGTTTAAAAGACGTTGACTTGGCCAAAAATGTCCATTGCATGACAGTTTCGGATCTGGAAACGCAGAGGAACGTTCTCGACAATCAATTATCCATTCTCATCTCCAGCAACAATATACGACTGATAGTTATTGATTCTGTAACGGCGAATTTCCGCACCTTCGAAACAACCGAAATTCCAAATTTCCGTCAACGGGCTTTAGAAATTAGTCAGATGGGCATCCAACTAAAAGAGATAAGTGATAGGTTTAATGCGCCCGTGGTATGCGTGAATCAGGTCTCTGATAATTTCATTATCGACGAGACGTACGGGGAAGACGATAGCGACGCGCACTACGAGTATAATTATTACCAAAAACAATTGCTAATCGGAGATGGAACGAAGGTTCCTGCATTAGGATTGATGTGGTCAAGTGTCATAAATGCAAGGATAGTGCTTTCCAGGCCGAAGAGATTTTTGACGGAAGAGGGTAGTATCAATGATAATGGTCCGAGAACAATTGCGTTGATGATGGCGCCTCATGCTCCGAGACGTTTTGGCGAATATTATATCGATGGAAGCGGGGTACATGGGTTGGTTAATTAGCAAACAACGATTACTCATGTTAATAGATTAGTTCCCCGCGACAGGTAATCAATCGATCTCTCTTTTATACCCACACTATTTAAATAAAAATTAGAGGAACACGAAGATCGCAATGACTCGGACTTCCTTTAAAAGAAAAAATATGACACGCTCTGTGGTTCAAAAAATTATTATTTCAAACTTTTAGTGATATATGATGTACATGTACTTGGGAAAGAGCAATTCAAATATAAAGGGATGATTATGTGCGCTAATCTCATCTCATGACTATAAATACACTTCAATTATCGTTAAAACCATCTTTCTTTTTGTGTGCTAACCATTAAAAAAAAAAAAAAAAAAAAACAGTAATCTTTTTTCTGATGTATAAATATTTCTTTTGTTTTCCGCGAAAAAAATTTTTTCTTCCGACTAATTCATTTTTGTGTATAAATATATTATAACTCTGCACATTTTCTTTATACAAATTTCGTATTAGGTATTATGAATTTCCGTAAACGGACGTGATAGAACGAAGGTGACGATAAACGAGACGACAATAAGAAATCTCCAAATATGTGATTAAACTGTAATTAAGCGAATAATTAAAGACACCTAAAAAGCCTTAAATATACACACGCTTTCGGTACTTCCCTTTCTAGTTCATGATGATTGTTGCTGCATTGTCTGTTGAAAAAAAAAAAAAAAAGATCCATTAAGTCGCATTACGTTTGAAAGGAGGAAAACCATTTTTGGCATCAATTGGCGAAAATCCATACCCTATAGTTATTCCCCCGGTAGTTGTTGGAGTACCCCGCACGATAGCCACCATTACCACGACTGCCACGGTACCCTCTACCACCACCACCTCGATATCCACGACGACCGCCTCCGCGGTACCTTCCACCATCAATAGAAACTTGTCCAAAAGTTTCGAGGTTGAGACGCCTTTCCTCAGACTGCTTCTGTCTTCGTTCAGCCACGGATAGAACGCGACTACACAGCAAGAATGAGTGAGACCATTAATATCCCTCGTTTAAATTAAAAGTAAAGAAACTTATCTGAATCTCATTTAAGGATTGCGAAATTCTAACTCACCGGCCATCAGGCCCTTGTTGCTCTAATCGTTCTTTGGTCTCGCAGGAAATATTATCAAAGAAAGATTTGGCCTTATCATAATAGCTTTCAGAAGGGGGTATCAAGATATCTTCTTCCTCCTCTTCCGGTCCAGGTACAATACCATAAACTTCATTCTCCTCTTTAACCTCATGATTAGGAACTATTTTCTTTACAACTTCCTTGACAAGTTCATCCTTATTGAACTTTGCATTCGACAATTCGAAATCAAAATCTGATTGCGGAACAGTAATTCGGCTGCGATCATAATTTTGACTATAGCTTCTTCGGCTCCCACGACCTCTACGATTTGGTTGAACCAAGTGACCACCCATCCCAGGAAGCCGATTACTACTACTGAGGGTGGAACGGTTATTGCTCGCAGCTAATTTGTGTGCAAGGAATTGAAAGATTAGTCAAGTCGATCCACAAGATTCGCATGCTAAACAGGATTCATCTACTCGGGAGCCCAAATTAATCCGACGACGCATACTTTGTCTCTCTCCGTTAGTTTCCTTTGGGGTTACACTTAATTCACCGACTTTTTTGGTCAAGTTTTCTACGTCCACGGCCGTTGTCGGCGTGTCCACGACCGCATCATTTCTTGTGTTAGTTGATTGCGCAGAGGACCTGGAGCCAGTTCCCATCTTGGAGAATTTGAGCGTTGAGGCTTGCTTGTCCGTTTTGTGGTCTTCAACCTTGTCTGGTGTACCATGCTCTTTCTGTATTCAATAGGAATTGGTGTGAAACATGGACCATGGTGGAGTAGGTTAATCAAGTGTAAATTTTGCTGCCAAAATTGCAGACCTGTTGTTGTGACTTGGGCTGTTCAGCTTCTTTGGCAGTGTTCTCATTGAGGTTGTTATGCTGCCGTACGACAGGAAATGCATAGTTTTAACACAATATTCAAATTATCACAATAAAAAATAGCAGACGAAAGAAATAAGGACGAACATTTTTCACAACTTTTTTATGCTGGTTTTTAAATAGATGAAATAAGAAAATAAAAGATAAAAGGATCATTCGAGTTTATGAAATTGGTTCATAAAAACGCATGTCCTTTGTGATCTAAATTCACCAGAGAAAATTTTAATTTTCGCTAAAGAAAATACCTGCTGTTGGGGAACCGGAGGCTGCCAATATTGTTGCTGCTGTTGGAATGGGACGGCTGCCATCTGTTGGAGATAGAAGGGGTTCAGGGCAGCACCTGCAAAATTAGGTGGAGGTTGTACCCCTAGCGGCGGTGGGGGAGCGAATCCTTGGAAATTTGGTGGCCGCGGAGCAGTGGTCTGTGCGTGTGTACATATAATAAATTTGCACATTAGATCTCGATGATGCAATTGACATCAATTTTCCTTTTTCTTCTTGGCATCGTTCTGAACGATCAGAAGGAAGGCAACATGGAATTATAAACATCGCATTTTGCGCTTCAGACGATTATATTAAATGATTTCATCATAGGTTTAAGAACGACGAGGTGTCTTCGTTTGGTATTATCAAAACAAATCTATTTGAAGATTATCTTATTTTTACTATATTACACACGCATTATCATAATATTTTGTGATCCATATTACAAGATCTCACCCCAAGAATTGCAGGATCATTAGGAACTTGAGGTGCCATAGACTGTTGTTGAGCCGGGGTCTCGCATACGTGCAAATCTTTCACATCCGAACCACGAAAAACTATATATTCAAAGACATTGTCGGATGGAGGAATTTCGTCAGCCGGATTGCCACGACGACCTTCAGTTCCGTATGAACGAACTACAAAATTTGCGCACCAAAAAAAATAAAGAAAAAACAAACGTTATCTAAATAAATTCATTGAAGAAGAAACGGATGTATCTTGCGTAATGATCCCAACTAATTAAACAATCATTTCAAACTTATATCAGCAAAAAGTCATTTTTCGCCAACCTCAAAACCTCATTAACGTGAAAAAACAAACTACGATTCACACAAATAATAATAACAATAATACGAATGGGTTGACCGTGACACAAACCTTGCTCAAGCGCTACAGTCGAGTCGGCAGAATTGATACTATGCAGGATTCCCACATATCTTATGTCGCTCCGTGAAATCAAACTGATCTTGGATCCTATGTATCCAACACCACTCATCTTCGAAAACTTTGGGGTGGGCGAAGGTGAGATAAAATTAGAACAAATACTTATTAAAGATGGAATCGGTTACACCAGGATTTTATTAACTTTTTTATCACATGATTAAGCTTTTGTGAACATATATGGTTTACAACATCAAGCAATTATTGAAATTAAATTATATAATAGATATCAAAATAAAATTTCAAATATATAGTATAAAAATTTATTTCTTTTTACTAATTCTTTGATCACATATAAAAAAGATGTTTAAAAAAAGTTTTTATACTTCCTTACTAATAAAGTCTTAATACTTTCCTTAAAACAACTTGAGATATGATTTTAAGAGTCACTTTTATTCTTATCTTATTATTTATAAATCTCTTTACTCAAAAACTTGACTCCTAATGATCAAGAAATGTTAAGTAATACCTTTGATATCAATGGCAAGAAAGTTCTCAAAAAAAAAAAAGAACTGACTATAAAATATATGAAAGTCTTACTAATCTTTGAAATATAAAGTTTATAAAGGTTTTCTACAATAAAAAAGATTTATTTTCTTTCTTTTGATTATCTTGATTCTCTTAAAACTTCCACTTTCATAATTTTTTAAAGAATTTTGTCTATCTCAATTTGATCCTGAATTTTGGATAGCATAAATTCTTATAAAATATAATTGGCTAATATAAAATATATCAGTTTTTGAAATATAAATAAGTTTCTATTGATCACACTTATATGTCTTGACATATTATTAGTGATATACAATAAGAAAGAATATTCTAAAAAAAGTTTTTCTCTTCAATTATATATGTTCAACTTCTAAAAAACAATTATGATATTGAAAGGTAAGCAATAGATAGAAAAAAAATTCAATCACCATCTTTCATTAAATTCCTTAGATAATAAAAATATTTTTTTAAATAAAAATTAAGGTTTCCAAGTTTCTATTCTGGATAAACAAAGTTTTTGAAAAGATTTTTTTATTCTAATCAAGCAAACTCTTTTGTAATATGATACTGGCTTCAATAGTATTAAGTGAATCTATATATTAGTAAAAGGATAAATTTCTTAAATATTTTTTTTGAAATTACTTTAAAAAATAGTTAAGTTTTTCAAATATTATGAAACTTAGAGAATATTCTAATCAGGTAAACTCCTTTCAAGAGAAAATTGTAAAATGGAATAAAAATCTTTTGAATAGCTTTGAATTGTATTTCTTTTTTCTTTTTTTCTTAATATTATACTTTAGTAATTTATTATTTTTCAGAATAATCAATAATAATAAATTGTTAATAATAATCCTATTAATTGGAAATTTTAATTAAACTATTGGAAAGTATAATATTGTTTTCTAAATTTGAATTATAATATCTAGTTTAAATTTAGTTCAAACTAGTTTAATGGACTTTTTATATTTTTTAAGTAGTATAGTTTTTTAACTAATAATATACAATAATGAGTTAGTTACTTTATAAAAGTCTATAAACATCATATTATCTTTCAATATCTCAATAAAAATATATTATTGTGATATAATTATAATTTAAAAAAAATAAAAATTTAAATTTAAATATACAGTATATATACAGTATATATATATATTTTTTTAATCTATAGCCAAATCAATATAACTTATTTTTTTTTTTTTTTGTATACCCGTAGCCAGGCTAGATCATTAGTTTATTAATCAAATGAAGACAAAAGTACATTTTCA
>CAJVPT010005284.1:0-12376 GCA_910592055.1 Acaulospora colombiana | reverse complement strand
TAAAGTTCCCAACAATAGAATGGCAAGATCTGGACTCACCTAAGATTATTAGTGAAATCAAATGGCAAGATATAGTGTTGAATGCTTCAATAAGACAGTTTGTTAAAAAATCTAATGCTAAAATAATGACACATCAATGGACAACTCAAAATAGAATAGATAAAAAATGGGGTCATCAAATTCAAGATCAGTACAGGTCCACATGGGACCTAGTTTGGAAACAAATAAATAATGGGCATATATGGAATATCTCCTTCAAAGGATCACAAAGAAAAAGCTTTTTGTTAAGATGACTAATAACGAGCTATCCACATTAACAAAGCTAGCCACAAGAAGACCAGACTTATACAAGCAAGTAAAATGTCTCACATGTGAATAGCAAGAAGAGACAATAGAATACTTGCTAGAATGTTTAGTATACAAAATTCCGTGGCAAGAAACCTGACAGAAGAGTATGGAAGATATAATACAAGATTTCAACAAACTGCTGGTAGATAGGAAAAAAAAGTCAAAAGAAAAAGAGATAAGTCTGGCAGTTGATGACAGAATGGAAAGAGGAAAAATAGATAAAAAAATAGCTCAACTAGTGGAAAGGATCTCAAATACTGGTCAGGATATACTTAGCTTCTGCATAAAACTAATTGAAAAAGACCTAATGAATAAGATAGCAGATTCGAAGTGCTATGGAAAGAGAATTGATAAAGAAGCAAGAAAATGGATAATGAAGATGCAGAAGAAAACACATAACCACTTCAGAAAGAAAATTTGGAATAGCATATGTGAAAAGATGATAGAATGGGAATGGATATTAGGAATTAACAGAGGTGATAAGATCATAAGGCTGATATATCTATAGAAGCAAAAAAACAGGGCCAAGGTACCAGGAAATCAGCCATATCAAGTATCATTAAAGGAAGAAAAATCAGAAAATGTAATGCTCAAACAGGTCATAAGAGATGGGGTAAAATATGGGATGAAATGGTTGGGTTTTAATCTTTGTCAGAACTCAAAAGAATGATCTGCAGTAGTAATCTGCAGGCAATGATATTAGAAGTTGGAAGGATATTTATCTGAACTCCTAATGGAGTGATAAATTATTTCCAAAGTTGCACTTAGAAAGGTAAAACAATTAAGATGAGTGAGTTAGTTAAAGAATTAGCTTTAGCATCTCATATTATTATACAGCTTACAAATGTTTGATAAAGCATATGTAACTAGCCTGACAAAGAGCAAAAAATAAATAAATAAATAAATAATTTGATAAATAAAATCTGCGACTTATTGTTCTATAACATAAAAGCTTGCTTCAGTTTCAAACTATTTGTAAAGTACTTAGTCGCAACAATAAAATGCAGTATTTGTTTTCCTTGCTTGTAATTGGAAGGGTCCTATAATATAAGTGCCTATTTTGGAGAAAGAGTCATCAATTATAATTAAGTGTAAGGGTTCAAGAGTCCTGAATTTGTCTTGCTATTGACATTGATCACAAGTATTGGTATAATGTTTCCCATTCTCAAATATTTGAAACCTGTAATATTAATTATATAGTTATTCAAAACTTTGTTCACACCAAGATGAGGTCCAGTAAAATGGTTGTATAATAAGTATATAATTGGTTTCACTTTATATTTTGAATTGCATGAAGCAATTGATTCCTTGTTTTCTTGCAATAATTCTTTTTGTAAAGTTGGTTGGTTTTTATTTTATAATATTGTGCTTTGGAAATAAGTTACTTTTGTTATTTATTGTCAAAAGTTTAGATAATTTGTTGTAGTTTTTGAGACAATAATAATATTGAAATTACATTTTAATAAGATAGGCTGTATTGTTGTTTAGAATATTGACTACTTGGGCTAGATATCATTTATCTTCATATTTCACTTGTAATAGCTGACTTTGAATTAGTTTTGGATGGATATAGACTTAGAGTTATGAAATATTAGTTCATTAATATCATATATCCTAGATATGGTATCAGCATTGTTGTGTTTCCTTCTAGCTCTATGTTTGATAGTGAAGTTGTAGAATTTCAAATAAAGTATTTACCTTGCATATTATCCTTTAAGTTCAGTTGTTTTCAACTATTAGAGAACAGAGTAATCAGTAATTAAGAAGAAATGTTAAGTCTCTAGATATTTATAGAAGTGTTTAACAACCAAGATAACTGCAAAACATTTTGATTCAATAGTAAAACAGTTGCATTTAGTTTTGTTGAGACTGTAACTGAAAAAGATTATTGCATACTCTTTTTTTTTATCCTTTTGTGATAAACCAACATCAATACTAGTTCCAAAGATATCAGTATGAAGGTAGAAGACCTTGAAGAAGTCAGAGTATCTCAAGATAGAAAATAAAGTCAAGAGTTGCTTTAGAGTTTCAAATGCTTATTGATAATTAGTCATCTATTCAATGGAGGTATCCTTTTCTAAGAAAAAATTCAAAGGATGGACAATAAAGAAAAGTTTTTGATCAAAAAACTCTTTTCTACTCATATTCAAATTCTTGAAAATTTTCTTTTATGGTAACAACTCAAAACATCAAAAAAAAATACAATGCTCACAAAAAGCTTCTGCAACAAATATGTCTAGAAGATTGACTAGAACAAGAGACCTGACAAACAACTATATAGGCAAAAGGATCCTTATAGGCAGTAGCAAAATCTTCAAACTGTTACTAAAAACCAAGCTAGGAAACAAGTTCAACCCACTATCCAATATAAAGAAAAGTCATATATCAACAAAAAAGAAGAAAACAATGGAAGTGGCAAAAACTAGTTAAGTCGATATCCAGAATCAGAAAGAAATAGAGTTTGAGGACAAAGGACACAGTATCAGTAATAACACAGAGAAAATTACAACAGAGTTTTTAGAACCAACAGAGGAGATGACTATCAATAATAGATCCATTTCTCCATTGACAGTAATATCAAAAACAACAATAGCAAAGGAGGAAAAAAGGACTCACTCTAGATAATATGTTGAATATTACTAAAAATAGATTTAGCTATAAAGAAAATAAAAGAACAAGAACTATATAGGCAAATTATACAAACTCATAAGAACCTTAAATACACTCAGACTAGGCAAGATATATGTGAATCCAGAAGAAGTATTAGAACACACAATAGAAGAAAAATCACTCATATATAAGAGAAATTGGTACACCTATCAATCCTGAGACATATACATACAGTTTAACCTACAGGCACAGTGATTATTGCAGCTATTTTAGACAATTTCCATAAGGCACTTTCAGCATGTGAGATCAAGATAAGTAACAATGATTTTTCCAAATTTAGATTAGTTCCACAGATCAGTACCTGTAAAAGCAAAACCTGATACATGAGGATCAGGAATATTCCCAATCATTTCAAAAAAATAGATATTGCTAACCTGTTCCAGGTACGAAGGGTGATCGAAAACATAACTCTTCAATTAGCAAATGAATACAATCAAGTACTATCCAGTTCAGCACAATGACTATATACAAAGAACAAGTCCAAAAATGGGCACTCTAAAAGAATACCTTTTATATATGAACATGTTTAATAGTCAGAATCCACATGGTAAAAGAAAAAAGAAACCAGTATAGTGTGATGCTAGCAGACTTCTCATAGGGAACTATAGTGAAGGAGTTGCAAGAAATTATTAAACACTTCAATAAATAAGCTTGCTACTTCTTTTTGAATTATTTGGTCCAGAACAAGAGATTCATAATTCTTTACTTTAAGAATAATCAGGACTTGAACAAAGCAAAGAATGCCAGTTTTAACCTCAACAATATAGAACTAGTTTGAATAGAAAAAACTAAAAAATTTTGCTTTGGATATGGTGCTTAAGATATAAACTCATTCCTTGTTCAACCAACAAAGAAGCCCATTCATAAGAAGCAAAATGAACAGACTGGAACAGTTCAAACAGAGAATGCCAATGCAAAAAGATCCTACTATCATCAAACAAAAAAACAACAAATTGTCAATTCCCACACCTTAGAATGAATATATGCAAGTATTATCAAGGTACATAAATTCTACCAATAGGAATGGAAAGAATAATATAAGCTCTCAAGCAGCTCTAAGCAGACATAAAGGCTGTCAAACACCAGGTTTATATATTGGATAGAAACAAAACAGCAATAAAAGTAGGTCCACATGTTAAAACCAAAGGACTAGTAATTGCAAACTCTCTCTAGAACAAGAAACATTTTTAGAAAACTCAACTTCAAACTTCATTATCCAATAGGATAGATATTAGATAACAGCAAGCACTAATCAATGAATGAATCAATTAGATGGAATTAACAATGGCAATAACCATAAAAGAAATGATAGAATATCTAGAATTGCCTATTGAAAGCATAGATACAATAAATCTGATTACCTCCTTCCTCCAAAACAATTATGATTAGCAGATCCAATAAGCTAGAGATTGAGAATAAGTAAGCAAAAAAAGGAAATTAAAAGAAAGTTATTTATGAATAATGGAAAATAGATACTTTAAATATAAGAGGAATCAATACTGAAGTTGAGAAACAGTTTTTGTTAGAATATAATAAGAAAAAAAAATATATTTTTTGGGAATAACTGAAATATGTTATCAGGAAACACATTCTGGCAAGACAAAGAAAAAAAGTATCAAATGTGATTATCAAAACCAATATAAAAAACATATGGAGCAGGAGTAGGTATTATTATGAGGAAAGCATAGGCAATGCACTTATATAACATAGAAGAATACATCAATTGTAGCTTACTAGTTAATATGGCTTTTGAAAATAAAATGTAAAGTCCAAATAGTTTATAATTCTGCAGATGAGACCAAGAAAAAAGAAAGAGCCAAACTACACTACTGGCTCAAATCCAAAATCAGTGAAGCAAGAAGCAAGAAGTAAGAATATATTTATTACAGTAATGGGTAACTTGAATAAAACAACAGACCACCAACTGAATTGCACTCTGAAAAAGTATAGAGCAAGTAAACCCAGTCATATAATTAATATTTTGTTAGCATTTGACTTGATAGACATATACTGTATAGACAGTTTCACATAACAAAAAAAGTTACATATATATAGGACCCAAATAAATTACGGAAGTAGATTGGATTATATATGAGTATTAAATACATTAGCTCAATTCATTCTCAGTGCAAAACATATAGCAATAGAAACCATTATAAACAGAAATTATAAGATAGTGACATCCTTCCTAGATATATTACACAGTAATTGGTCAAAGTTAGTAAACAAGAAAAACCTCAAATAGAACAAGGTAGATTTTACCAACTCCAATCCAAAGCAGTGGGTCACGTTTATACAGAAAATGAAAAACTTGGCAAGCAAGATTGCAAAAGACAATCCAGTAATAGTAAAGGAGATTTAGAAATAGTTTAAGAAAGTAATACTAGTAGTAGCAAAAGCCATACTCAAAAAAAGATAATCAAGAAAGAATATCACAACTATCCATAAATCAAAATACAAGAATTTGATGCAAAGATCACTCAAAATTAACAAGATATATAGGAGATGCCAAGTATGGCTTACAGATTCAGAGTTATACTTGCAAATAGAAGAAATACAAATAAGGTATATAATCGAGAAAGTTAACTCATCAATTCCTATCCTAAAGAAATCACTGCTTAGCATGAAAGATACAGTACATAATAGAGAAAAAATACACAGATGGCTACTATAAATTAAAGAAATCTGAAAGATAAAAAGTAAGATAGCAAAGGTTCAGATGGCAAAAATTAAAGCAAGAACAATTCAAAGACATACAGAGTACAGGTACAAGTATTTAGAGGAGAACCCCAAAAAATGATAAATGGTATCCTAAACAGACAAACAAGATTCATAAACATTAGAAGATTAGTAGAATACATAAAGAAAAATAAGATCGAAATTATAATTAAATCAAAAAAGATCTGAAATAAAAACAGGAATTACTTTTAGCAATGGATGAGATCAAGACAAATCTTGAACATAGAAGACTTCCCATATTGAAAGAAAAAATACAACCTAAACAAAGAATTCAAGCAGATTAGTATACAGAAACACTAAATCCTATCAAAATAATAGAAATAAAAGATGTGATTTATAGAAAAAAAATGTCAAGTGTACTAGGACCATCTGAAATACTATATAGTGTATTCAAAAATTTGAGAGAGAAAGGACTGAGGTTTTGAAGTTTCTTTTCAACCAAATCCTGATAACAAAAGAGACCCCAAGAGACTGGAAAAGGTGAATATATATCCAACTCCAAAACCTAAATACTGATAAGAGATATAAATATTACTTATTCCATCACTCTACTAGAAACAACTAGAAAGATTTTCATGAGAATCCTTACAACAAGAATAGCAAAAGTGTGCACAAAATGAAGAATACTATGTAAAAACAACAGGATTAAACTGCCAAAGGAAGTACACAAAAACCAATTCATATCTTGAACAATGGTATGGAAAAAGCCAAAGAATACAAGAAGGTGGCATGGATATTTAGTCAAAATATCAATAAAGCATATGATTCTATCAACAAACAGATAATGATCCGAGTCCTTGAAAAAATATACTTATCAGAGCATATAATTAAAATCATGGATAACATATTAGAGGGTAAAAGTAATAGAGTAATAATAGTATATAGTCTTACAGAAAATTATCCTATCCATGATAGGATTGACCATGGAAATATTATATCACTACTGCTATGGAAGATCTTCTATGACCCACTTCTACAGGAAATTGAAGATAAGCATAAAGGATATAGAATAGAAATTGAAGTAATTCTAGACTTAATAGCATCAAGTATAAGAAGATAAGCACCAATATAAAAAAGATAGCCAAGATCACAGCAACTGTCTATATTAATAATACAATATGGTTTGCAATTTCTCAAATGATATGTAGAATATAATAGATAATGCATTAGAGTTTCTCGGGATAAATTATATCTAAAGAAAGTAGAGTAGACAGCATTAAGTTAAATAGAGATTAAATACACTCTTTACAATATAATGAAGTAACAAGAATTCTAAGAGTATAAATATTAGAAGATGGGAAAAAGACCTGTCAAAAGAACATTATTAGAGAGAAAGTGAATACCACTACCAGAATCTTAGTATGGAAGAAAGTTACAGACAAACAAGTATACTATATTATAAACTATGCCCTTTATTCAGCAATAAAATATCTAATGAATAACTTAGTTCTGTTCAAGAAAGAGTGTTACAAGATAAGTAACAAGATAAACAAGATATTCAAACACAAAGCTGGCCTGTCTTTTACAACCTCAAACTATATAATGCATACAGACTTTGAATATAAACTCTTTAATCTATAGAACAGGCAAATCCTCATACATTGCAAAACCCTATTGCACAAATTAAATAGCTACAATCTGATTAGTACTATCATATAGATCAGACTTCAACAACTTCAAAATAAATACTGAATCAATACATCAATCCTGAAGAACAAATTTTTCTTCTAGACAAAAAGGAAAATGAATCTAACAAACAAAATCTTAAGTATACTAAAGATACATAGAATTACTTTTATCCTAGCAGAACACACTTGGGCAGGAAAACTTGTTAAGAGTAAGAGTAGACTAATCAAAGAAATAGTATAGAAAAGCTAGTATAACAAATATAGGAAGAACCTCAAGTGTAAAGAAATCCTCTTCTTGGATCAACTGTTCAATAACAATAAAATAAGATTCTTCATATAGAAACAGGTGTAGGCAGAACTAGATAAACAAGACAAAACCCCATAATGGTATAGGAACTTAAAGGAGATGTGAACTAACATAAGCAATTTATAGACAGAAGATAAGGAGAAAGCAGTTCCAGCTAGGGAACACAATAATAATTATAGTCCAGAAATAAATAGCTTTCATTTAAATGTATCAATGCTTCCTCTATAATAGCATCATTGATCAAATGATTAGCAACAAAGAAAAATGAAACAACCATAATAATAAAAAAAAAAAGAATACTGAATAACCAAGTTATACTAGTCAACCATATAATCAGCAACAATCAGACATCCTCAGTCTTCAAGTGCAAAGGATACCCCTTTAACAATTCAGAGCTCAAAAACAAGTATTAGGACCAATAGCAATATATAATGTATCAATTGCTAGTATATTTGATAAACATCAAAGTCAAGAAAAGCACTATAGGATACCACTTTGAACAACAAGGAAAAATTGTAGACAACTTCTGAAAACCAAACTAGTCTTCTTTCAAAGAAATAAAGCTTACCTTGAGGAAGATAAATATACATAGCACATTAATACCCCCACAAACAATATATCTAGACTTGATTTCAAGAACGATGGCTCTAATTCAGAGAAAAATCAAGGTCTCAGAAAGAATAATCCATAGATTATAACAAATTACATAAGAGATAGCAAGACATTATAACCTTAATATATATACGATGGCTTATTTACAAGATGACATATGAACAGCAAAATAGGAATAGGCTGGGTTATCTAAATTGAAAAAGATATAAAGATCAGTATCTTCCAAGTGAAAACTAAAGACATCCTATCCTTCACAAGAGTAGAACTGACAGTGATTCTCACAGCAATCTGCACAATAAGTGCTAACAAAAAAATAAACATAATAATGAATAGTAAAGATTAATCAATGCAATCAAGAAAGGAAAAAACTAGTATACAAATAGGACAAGGAAAAATAAAAGCTCAAATAGAATCCTAATAAGCATAATATATGAAATAATAACAATACAGAATATAATAGTAACATGGATTAAAGTTAAGAGCCATTCAAGCAATCAAGAAAATGAGTTAGTAGATAAACTAGCTACAGTCACAATAGTTGATAAATACAAAGAAATAATAAAGATCCAAGAAGAAAACACCACCAGTAGCAAATCATTGTTAAGATAGAACCAGTCATTCATAGATCTTCCATTCAAGATACTTGGAAGAACTTTGCTTAAAATCAAATGGACAAGCAAATGGAGAACCTTGAAATGAAATCAGAATTGACTCACTGTTAGGAAAACCAAAGAGATAGATTGAAATATGACATTGCATACAATAATATCATCAAAAGTAACATTCCTCAAACAGACCCAGAGGACCATAAAGACAAGACTTTTTAATAAAAGATGTGGTTAAATAAGCACTCAACCATGGCAAATATAAATACAAGAAAGTCATGTCTATGCAGTAGTCCAATATATATAATCTGTAAGAGACAAAAGGAAAAAGATTTCCATTCTTTATATGTGAACTGAACAGAACAAGACTAACAGAAAAATTTACAAAATTTCTCATAAAGGAATGTATAATCAGAGCAGATAGTAAGAAACAAACAGAAAACATAAAAGATAGATAGAAACATTTATTTAAAATAATAACTACAATAAAAAAAACATTCAGAGCAGATGAAGTGAGATGAACTGATAATATCAGAAAAGTTATCATACACAAAATGAGAAAAACAGTAAAAGAAATCACTGATGATAAGAAAACCACCAAGATAGCAATAAAATAAACTATAACATGATTCTGGTAAGAGAAATAAGTGGTATGGAAGCTAAGTTGTAAGCTAGTGATAAAATGAGAAAAATCATAGAAAATTACTAGGAAAGACAAGAGGAAAAGAACAAAAAATCACAAGATAAAGAATAAGAAAGACATATCACAGGAGAGCAGAAATCTTCTGAATGATCAAATATACTATATTTCTACATAGACCTAATATGATAACCATTCTTCAAAATAGATACATATCAAACCTAATTTTTTCTATGACATGCCAACATTCACTATTTAGTGGACTATAACAAGTTATAGAGTTTGTTCAGATACTGAGTCATTAGTTTTCTTTTATTTTAAATGTATTTTCTTGCAATTTAATTTGTGTATATAGAAAAAGTATTTTTCGATTAAATAAAAACTACATAGTATAACTTCACTAGCTTAAAAAAAAAAAAAGAGAGAGATAAACTTTCTATAATAAGAGGCAAATTAAAGAAATCTTTCAGTTATCTAATAGTTGTAGGTCTTGGAAATTTCTTAAATTTCACAATTTTGTCATTAGCATGTTAGATTTTTTCTGATTAATCATGTGATTATGTAATTTCACTTGCAATAAAAAGAAGTGATATTTTTTAGAGTTTAGCATTAGATAGGCTCTCCTAAGAACATTCAATATAATGAAAACATATTAATAGTAGAGTTCAAAAGTAATAGAGAAAATGATAATGTCATCAAGATAAACTTCAATAAATTTGTCATGATAGAAAGCCAATATTTGATTGAAAAAGTATTTTTAATATTAATACTACAAATAATCACTATAGTTTTTCTTAGATTACTTGTTTATCTTTCTTTGGAAATGTGATTAATAAAGACATTCTTATAATTAGACAGGATTTGTTAAACTTTAGTTTGTTGTTTCTTAATCAAGATTCCAGTATATGGTTCAGAAGTAGGTTTCTTGAGCTCAAAATAGTTAGAGAGAAAAATGACAGGATTTTCATCCTCAGATTCAAGAATAAGATCAGACATATAGGCCTCCTATTTCTCAAAATAACTTTTAGGTTTATATTCAATTTTATTCAAAAGTTTATTCATATTATCCTAATAGTTGTCACCAACTTATAAAAAATATGTGACGTATTAGCATAATAAATAATTTTTATAGCAATAGTTTTACCTTGTAAGTAATTTGAAGAGTATGGTCCTCAAAATTCCAATTTACCTTCATATGGTTCAGCCAATCAGTTTTCAAAAGAAGAGTTTCCTCATATGACTCAATTACTTACAAGGCTATTAGTACTGTCAATCTATCCAATAATCTTCAAATCAGATAAATAGATGGGACAACTATAGCAGTAATTCACTAAGTTGAGAGAGAATACCTCACATATAGTATACTAAAGTTGATAATTTGACAATAATAGAGATTACACAAATATATTGAAAGAAGCTTTAGATGATTTAATTTAATTAGAAGGTTTATTAGAGATATATAATGTCAAGGATAAGAGAATTTAATAGATAAACCTTGGGTCAACTGTTTTGAATAGTTGGCTTTTATATATATAATTGAATATTAATTATTTAATGATCAAAGTGATCAAATCTGTTATATTAATATACTATAACTCTTTTTTCTAATTCTCTGGTCATATATAGAAAACCTTTTTGCAAGAAGTTTTATACTTCTTTGCTAATAAAGTCTTTATACTTTCATTAAAACAACTTGAAGCTTGTCTTCATTTATCTATTCTACTCTTTTTTACTTATTTATAAACTTCTTTGAATAAAAACTTGAGCCTCTAGTAACCTGAAAAGACTCAAGTATGCACTTCTTCTACTAAAGACAAGAAATTTATAAGAAGTAAAAGAACTAACAAGTGGAGTGTCACCTTACAAAACTGGAAGTAAAAAGAAATAGAGATTTTGTTAATAGAAAAAGATTTATTATCTATTTTCTTCCATACTATCTTTTACCCTCTTAAAGTATCTACTGTTTTTCATGGTTTTCTTGGAAGATTTTACCTACCTCAGTTTGATCTGAATTTCTGATAGCACAATATTACTTAGTATCTGATTGGTTAACATAAAATACATTAGTAGCTGAATATAAACAAGCCCCTACTGGTCATATCACATATTTTGAGGACATTATTGGTGATTGAAAGAGTTGATTGGTGCCCTGTATTCATTCCACTCCTTCAATTGGGTTAATCTATAGATCAAGTTCTATAAGGCCAATACAATATGAGCAAAAAATTCTCAGGTGGTAAAAAGCTACTATTTATTCAAGCTGAGATCTATCTCTCCTATCATCCCAGTCAGGCAAAGTTTAAGATCAAGATTTCCTTTTTATCCAAGTCAAACAATAAGATCAAAAAGTCTCTAGTTTATACTAAACCCCAACCTTTTGATTATAATTGAGAATACATTTTTTCAAAAGTTGTTAAAGAATATTATAATTGACAAGGATTCTCATCACTTTCTAAATCCTTTCCTTATTATAAGGCAAAAGGATTATTAGTAGTGATCACAACAGATCTAATCAGATCAGATTTTAACTAGATTTAATTTGATCCAGTTTTTATAAATACGAATTGAATATAGATCCAATTCATTTTAAACTGATCTAATTTGATTTGATAATAGTTTGATCTGATCTGATTTGAATTTGAATTTTATTTGGTTTGATTCAATCTGAATCTGAATCTGAATCTAATTTGGATTCAATGTAAACCAATTTGAAACTGATTTGGTATATTTTGAATCTGTTTCAATATATATTCAACTATAACTGCTTTGATTTAACTAAATTAAATTAAATATATTTAAATTAACCTGGCTTTATTTTAATAAAAAA
>CAJVPT010005283.1:0-12378 GCA_910592055.1 Acaulospora colombiana | reverse complement strand
AGATTTTTTAGTATTTGGTTGGGATCAAAATAGAAAAGTCAAGATATGATTGATTTAATAAAATCAGAAATCAGGATAGTAGTCAGGCAATATCTACAGTAAAAAGAAGTTGACAGAAAAACATGCTTATTATATTATTAATAGAGTACTAATTCCCAGAATAAAATATAGAATATAATATATGTACTTTAATAAGAAAACATGTGATAAACTTACAGCTATATTCAGAAAGGTTTCCAAGAACAAAGCACTAATCTATAGAATAGTATCAAATAGTTGTATTCATAATAAACAAATATATAATCTCAAAAGTATCTGGAAAATATAATTGGAAAGCCATATATCAGCACTATTCTGTCAGCTCAACAACAGTGAGACCTTTGGTTTGGCCACTAAAATCCAATTGAAATAGAGCCAGATCAAAAACTGAAAACCTGAAAATATCTTAGATAATCCTGTGGACTTACACAAGATGATCAAAGGAAACCTGGCAGCTGCAATATTGGTCTGGCCAAAGACCTATAAATTACCTTTTAAAGTTGTAGATGGAAAGAAACTTTTAATTATTAGAAAGGTATCTTATTTATTAAGTCAATACTGCAGAATATTAGAGAATATAAGAAAACCATTCTATCACTTTGTAAGTCAAGATCATATTTCTAGATCAAATTAACAATTCAATTATGATAATACTCAAGAAATGGAGAACAATTCAGATTCTCTTTAACAAATGCAAAGGTCTAATCCTCTCTTGATACAAAAAAATTTGAAAAAAGATGACAAAGAATCATAATCTTCTAAGAAAGTCATTATATGAACTATATTGGACAGGCTACAATATCCAAACTAAAGCTTTTACAGCATATTCAGATAGAAGGAAAACATACTGGGTAGTTTGCTCTAGCTCTCCAATAGATATATGGGAAAAGACATTATTTTTGAACAACAAAATTCAGTTTGCCCCATATTAGTTGATGTACAATCCTACTAGTAACTATACTCTACTTCAACTAGATAGATCATCCCAAATAAAAGAAGTAGATACATCACAAGTTTATCTTATTTTATAGCTAAACAAACACAAAAATTTGAAAAAAGAAAAACAAGTCCTCTTACTAGGCAATCCTACAGATTGGCTTACAGCTATAAGGTAACAAGCAAGAACTTCACTAATATCTAGATCAGAAGTGAAAATCCAGATAGAAAACTGTGAAGCCATGCTAATAAGACAAGTCATCCAATCAGAAGAATATATAGATAAACTTATAAATGTTCTGAAATATAATAGAAGGTGTACAGCTAATCAGTTTACTTTCTATACTGATGGATCTTATAAAAAGGGACAAAAGATAGAGTGATTGAAATGGGTTTGGCCTGGGTTCTAGTAGAAGACAACAAAGTTGTAAAGCAATTCTCAGCAGAAGAATCAATATAATTATCAGCAAGCAGGGCAGAAATATTGGCCATTCTAACTATAATATATACAGCTCTGCAAAATACAACAGTCTTGATATTCTTTAATTGTAATACTATAGTTAAGACATGAAAGTCTATTAGTTCACAAGTGGAGATATCAACAATAAAATAGACAAAGATTGCTAATTGGCTATTATAAAGTAAAATCAAAAATCTAGTTAAAAAGAAAGATCCCATATTGAAAATTATAAAGATCAAAGTTTATGGGATCAATAAGTTCAATAAGCAAGTAGATCTACTTGCCAAACAAGCTAGACATAAAAACCCAATAATCTGGTATCAACTATCAAAGTTAGGGACAGTTCTTATAATAGAACATAGAGAGAGCACATAATAGAGGTTAATGTTAGAGAATTTGTCAAAACATTCAACAAGAAAAAAATAGAAAAAGATTGAACAATACAGAATAGGATTTAAGAACTGTGAATTCAAAATAACAAAATTATAGACTGTTTAACCTTCTGAAATCAGTTCAATCCATTCAATACCTTTGATATCTCTTTCAAAGATAATAAAGACAAAAGTATTCTGACTAACCTGATCCATAATAAACTTCCAGTATTGCAGATATCGAAGAAAAGAAAATCAGATATTTATATCATAATGACTTGTCCAGTATGTAAACTTCAAGAAAAAACATTAGGATACTTGTTTGAATATTTAGCTATCAAAGAAATCAGAGAAGATATATAGAGAAAAGCAAAGAAAAAGATTAAACATTATATTAGTAAAGAAATCAAAGATAAAGAAGAAGTCCATTCTGTAATAAATAATTGGACAAGTAAATGGTTAAATGAGATTCAGCAATCTAATAGAAGCTTTTTAATATTATTTGTGAATATATAGAAGAAAAAAACCATTTTCTTGAAGAATTACCTCAAAGTATAACACAAAATTCCCCTAACAGTTACACAGAGCATAATCAGTAAGCTTTGTTATAAAATAAGAAAAAATTTCAAGAAGGATATATGAAATAGCCACTGCAAAAAAGTAATAGAGTAGAAAAAAAAACAGAGATTACTAAAAAGGATAAACAAATCAAAAGACCTGGACATAAATCCATTATGCAGATCACGCAAGAATAGAAAGAAGAATCTATACTTATAGAAGATCTGAAGCAAGAAATCTTTAAAAGAAAGAAAGGAATGAAGTATATAGAAATCATCAAGGATTGGATTTGTCATAGAAGGAAATAGTTTGACTTTTAATTGCAGTTGGAATTTAGAATGATCTATAGTAATGATCTGTAGACAATGATTTTATTAGCTAGAGGATTTATTCAAATCAGTAAAGAAGCAAAATATCATTTTCTAAGTTGCATCTAAAGAAATAGTTTTTTGATAATAGGTGAGTTAGTATGTGAAAGTCAAAACAATTTGTAAATATCTATTATATATACAATAATGATAAGCTATATAGACTTGACTGTAGATTAAAAAATATATATATATATATAATAAAAAGTATACTTACTAAACTAGTCTCTATTCAACAAACAATTAATAAACTCAAAAGCATCATAGTATATATAGCAGGCTTTTTGGATACAAATCACAGAATGGGTTTTGGATAATATATTACTCAAATTCCAAAAATCAACTTTAAAGAAAAAATATATAACTTTCCTTTCTCAACAAGAGTCAAATTAGCTGCTATCACCTTTTTCTTAACAACAGCCTCAGCAAGCAGCAACATTACAATTTGCAGTGATAACCGAGCAGTACTCAATACTATTTTTAAAGTCCAAAGAAACCCAACCACTATTAAAACATTAAAAATTAATACTCTAATTAATATAATAAATTATATTATCAAATAATAGAAACTCAACATCACATGGAAAAAAATTAAAGTACATAATAATAATCTAAATAATGACAAGTAGATATGCTTGCCAAGAAAGCAACTATTATAAGTAAAACTCAAAAATAATATTTATCCTTATCAAAAATAGTAACAACATATGAATCAGAGAATGAAATGGTTAAGTTTTAGACAATATAATATTAGAAACTACAAGAATCTCATTAAAGCAAGACATATTCTCAGCTGAAGAATACAATAAATAGTGATATGCTATAAAGTATAGCATGAACTGAATCAATAATTCACAAACTCCTATTTCAAATAACTACTGGTACAATTAATAGACTTGATTACAATACTAAATTTTTTAAGCTAAGACTATAGTACCCAGAACTGTCAACTAAAGATAAGCTTTATAAAAAAGTAGTAACAATATATAAAAACAACCTTTGTATCAACTGTTAACTTATCAAAACAAACATCTATATTATATAATATAAAGACAATGGCATAGATATTTTCAAAACACCTTTTCAGATTGTCAATAAGAAGATTAGTAATAAAAAACAACAAAATTTCTAAAAAACACTAAACAATAAACTTAAAAAAATTAAAGTGAATGAACTCCTAAGGAAAAAAACTACATCACAAAGAGGGCACTAACAAAAGATCTTCTTAAAATAATAAGGAAATATACAATAACAGAAAACTAAAAAAAACTATTAAAAACTAAAAAAAAAAACTCTTTCCCACTTGCACCCAGATTTCTGAAAATTTCCTTTTATAGTAATAACCCAAAATGTTGAAGAAAAAACACAACGCTTGCAAGGAGCTCTGGCAACAAACATGTCTAGAAGATCAACAAGGACAAGGGACCTGACAGTCAACTATATAGGCAAAAGAATTTTAACAAGTAGTGGTAAGGTCTTCAAGACAATACTGAAATTCAAACTCAGAAGCAAATTCAATCCCCTAACTAGCATAAAGAAAAGTTACACACAATTAAAAAGAAAAGAACAATGGAAACAGTAGAGACCAGTCAAGTCGACAACAAGAATCAGGAAGAGAATGGAGCTTGAGAATGATGAACACAATACCAGGAATGACATAGATAGAGTCATAACTGAGATATTAGAACCAACTGAGGAAATGGCTATCGAGATCAGACCGACTTCACCCATAATAGTAACCTCAACAGTATCAATGGCAAGAGAAGAGAAGGGAAATATAAAGCCACATAGTGACATCATTAACAATAGCTTCAGCTATGACAAGAACTATAAACCAGCAATTACAGAAGTAGGACCACGAGATTCCTCTAGAGAACACGATACGCTCTGTCCAGGCAAAGTGTACATTGATCCAGAAAAAGTGCCTGGACTCTCATTTGAGGAAAAAGTCAACCATATTCACAACAAGTTGAGGCATCTTGCAATCCTAAGGTATGTATGCACAGAAGTCCCAATCAGCACATCAATGATCACAGCCATTTTTGGTAGTTACCACAAGGCCCTAGTTGCATACGAGATAGAGATTACTGATAATGAGGACACCAAATTTAGACTAGCACCACAGATTGGCATCCTTGAGGGCAAAGCCCAATCCATCAGGATCTGAGACATTCACAGACACTACATAAAAAATGAGATTGCTAGCTTGTTCATAAACAAATCAATAATTGAAAACATTATGCTACAACTAACAGGGGTGGTTTAATCTGGAACAGTACAGTTCAGCTTCAAAGAATATGGCCAGACATGGTTCTTCTTCAAGGACAATGTCTACATGTGGGTATACCCAACAGTTAGAACCAGGCTGGTAAAAGAAAAAAGAAACCAATACAGTGCAACACTTGCAAACCTCCTTTTGGGAACCATGGCAAGAGAGTTACAAGAAATCATTCCCCAAACTCAGGCTCAGGCATGTTATATTCCCCTCAATCATCTTAATCAAAACAAATGATTTGCCATTCTTTATTTCAAGAACATGCAAGACCTAGATAAGCAAGAGGCTTCACGTTCCACCCGAGAGGTTTGGAACTAGCCTGGGTGCTCAAAACAGCAAAGCTCTGTTTTGGATGTGATGCCTGAGAGCATGAACTCAACACTTGCAATATTGAAAAAAAGGATATCCTTAAAAAAGACAGAATGAACAGACTCGGTCAATCTAGACTTTTACCTTTACAACAAAGAGGACAGCTGATACTCAGGCAAAACAAGTGGCTTAATACGGAAAGTACAACTAGCATAAGACAAACATACATGAGTATCACAAGAGGAGCCTCTCACCAGACAACATATAAGAAAGTGATACTGAAGGCTCTCAGACAACTTCAAGTCAACATAAAAGTGATCAAACATCAGGTACACATGCTGGACAGAAGGATAATGGCAATTGAGGTAGGACCATTAGTTAAAGCCAAAGAACCAGCCATAACAGACTTCCCAGTCAGGTACAGCTCATCTACAATAAGCTCAAGCTTTAAAATCCCATTATCAAAAGGCATAGATACTAGACAACAACAGGAAATCCTGAATAGAAGAATTAGTCATATAGAATCTACAATAGATTCCACTATAAAAGAAATGATGGATTGCTTAGACACACCCATCGAGACACTAAATACAATAGAACCAGCTCTCCTGCTCCCTCAAATATTTATGATTAACAATCAAACAAAGCAAGTAACTTGCAATAGGTGAGAATCAAGAGAAAGCAGGTTAGAACAAATACAAGAAATTTGGAAAATAGGAACACTAAACATCAGAGGACTCAATACAGAAACAGATCAACTAGCAATATTAGAATACTGTCAAGAAACTAGAATAAACATACTTGGAATAACAGAAACCTGGTTCGCAGAAAATCAGAGGTGAAGAGATGTTAAAGACAGATATCACATATAGATAATCAAACCAACATAACAGACGCATGAAGTAGGCATAGCTATAGTGATAGAGAAGAAGTGGGCAATACATGTGTTTAACAAAGAAGAGTGCAATAACTGAGGCCTACTATTAGACTTGGCCTTCAAAGGAAAAATTCAATATCGAATTATTACAGTGTACAATACAACAAATGAAGTGAAAAGGCAGGACAGGGCTAAACTCAAGCAATGAATCAAGGCAAAAATCACTGAAGCAAAAGGGAAAAACATGTTTATTATAGTGATGGGAGACTTCAATGAGATAGCAGATAAACACCTGGATCATATGACGAAAAGAAATAGAGGAAGTAAACCTTACCACATTATTGATTTACTAATAGCATTCGAGCTTAGTGACATGTATAGATACGTCAACCCGACCAAGAGAAGCTATACCTATAACAGGTTCGAATCAGAGTACAGGAGCAAAATAGATCATGTCTGGACATCTAGTCCCTACTCTCAAAAGTGATCAATACAAATCATATCACAGTAGACACGGTAATCAAAAGTGACACAAGATAGTCATGATAGAGCTCAGTACACCGCATGATTTATGGTCAAAATTGGCAAACAGAAAGAACAATAGATAGAATAGGATTGACTATCTGAATTCTACACCAAAACAGTAGATCAATTTCTCAAAGAAAATAGATGAAATAGCAAAAGGAATCCTAAAGGCAAATCCAGAGACAGTAGAAGTAATATGGAACCAATTTAAAGAAGCAATAATGGCAGATGCAAAAACAACACTTAAAAAGAAAAAGTAGAGTAAAAACACTAGAACCATATACAAGTCGAAGTACAAATGGCTGATGCACAAACAGCTTAAACTTGATAAAATATATAGAAGGTGTCAGGCATGATTCATAGAATCAGGATCCAAAACAGAAGAATACAGGAAGACAATAGAGGAGGAAGTTAAGGAAATTAATATACCAATCCTACTCCTGACACTTCCACCACTCTTCAAAAAGAACACTTTACAAAATAGAGAATCCCTATACAAATGGTTGTTGGAAACCAAAGAGATTTGAGAAGCAAAGAACACAATTATCAAGATTAAAGTAGAACAAGTGAAAGAAAAGATGATCCAGAAAAGAATAAAGCTGAGATATAAGCAGCTGAAAGAGCAATCACACAAGATGATTAACAGTATACTGGACCAGCAACCTAGAGTCATAGATACCCAGTGGCTGATCGAAAGAAACAAAGAGAATGAGGTGGAGAGAATAACAATCCCAGAAGAAATTAAGGACAAAATCAAGAAGCACTTCTAAGAATGAACCTGATCAAGACAGGTACTGGATATGGAGAAATATACATATTAACAACACAATATGTCTCCAAACAAGACATTCAGGAAGACTGGTTTGAAGAAACACTAAACAGAATCGAAGTGTTAGAGATAAGTGACACAATTAGAAAGAAGAAGAGTGCAAGTGCTCCAGGCCCATCTGAAATACCATACATCCTGCTGAAAAACCTGGGAAAGGATGAACTAAAGGTGTTGGAGATATTTTTCAATAAGATCCTAGCCACAAGGGATATTCCAAGAGACTGGAGGAAAGGAAACGTATATCCAATTTCCAAACTCAAAGACTGGCTAGGAGACATCAATATAACATGACCCATTATATTATTTGAGACCACAAAAAAGGTATTCATGAGTATTGTAGTAACAAGACTAGCAGGAATATACCTAGACACAAGATATTATATAACAATAATTGGACAATACTCCCAGGTGAAAGCACACAAGAACCAATCCACATTCTGAACAACATTATAGAAGAAGCAAGAGAGTTCAAAAAAGAGGCCTGGATCTTCAGACAGGATATCAGCAAAGCATATGACTCAATCAACAGAGAAATGATGATCAAGTCACTTAGGAGAATTTGCATATCAGAAAGGATCATTGGAATTCTGGAAACCACATTAGTTGACAGAAACAATAGGGTAATTATAGCACATAGACTCATAGAAGAATATTCCATCCAAAATGGAATAGACCAGGGAGATATCATATCCCCTCTCCTATGGAGAATCTTCTATGACCTCCTCTTGTAGAAGATTAAGGACAGACACGAAAGATACACAATGGAAACCCAAGTGATTCATGACCTCACTTCACCAAACCCGGAGAAGATCATGAACATGGGAAAAAAAAAGACAAATATCATAGCAACAGCATACATGGATGACACTACATGGTTCACAAGCAGTCAGGCTGGAATGCAAGCCATCATGAATAAAACAATAGAATTCCTTAAGATAAATGACATACAGCTCAACAGTGAAAAATTAGCACTGATCTGCATCAACGCAAGTAAAAAACATCGAGAGTTAGGCATCATAACAAATGGAACACAGATCACATCACTCCAAAAAGAGGAAGTGACAAGGATTCTGGAAGTATGTATATCAGAGAATGGCAAAAAAGTTCATCAAAAGAAGACAATCGAAGAGAAGGTAGAGGCAATTACTAGAATCCTGGCTTGGAAGAAAGTTACAGACAAACAGACAAGATATATAGTCAACTATGCATTCTTTCCAGCAATCGAGTACCTTTTGAATAACATAATCTTGACAGAGAAAGAGTGTGACAGACTTAGTAGCAAAATAAATAAGGTTTTCAAACACAAAGTGGGACTAGCATCAATAACTCCAAATTGCATCTTTTATGTAGACTTCGGTTACAAACTCTTCAACCTATGAGACAAACAGATTCTTTTGCATAATAAGAACTTACACAATAGATTAAATAGACACAACTTAGGAGGAACGACAACCCAAATTAGATTACAGCACCTGCAAAATGAATACTGGTCTATGAAGTCAATCCTGATAGACAGACTTTCATTTCAGAAAAAGAAAAGGAAAAACTTAACGAATGAGATCCTGAATATGTTAAAGTATCAAGGAATTACAATGGCACCAGTGGAACACATGTGATTTGGAAAGCCAATTAAGAAGGAGGGAGAACCATTAAAGAGATGATCATAGAAGATTGGTATAACAAACATAGACACTCACTCAGACATAGAGGAATACTCTTCCTAGATCAACTGCTGAATGACAGTAAGACAAGATTTCTCTCCTAGTAACAAGTGAGAGCCAAACTAGGGAAACAAGATAGAACACCTATATGGTACAGAGAGATGAAAGAACTGGTAAAGGAGCTCAATATCCTACAGGAAGAGACAAGAAGTGAGGTAACATCAGCAAGAGACAACAGAACCAACAGCTTATCATTAATAGTTTTAGATCTAATATACCAGTGATCCCATTTTAACAACAATTGACAATCAAATGGCTAGCTACAAAAAGAGACAAGACAACAATAATAACAAAAAAAAAAAAATTTCTTGGCAACCAATCCATCGTAGCCACCCACATGATCAAAAAAAACCAAACATCTCCAATTTCTAAATGCAAAGGCTGCTCCTTTAATGACCCAGAACTTAGGAGGCAGTACAAGGACCAACAACAATATATAATGATGCAACTATTGACAAACTCAGTTAATATCAAGGTGAAGAAAAGCATCCAAGGTTACATATTATCACAAGTACAAAAAAGGGACACAAAGCAACCCTCAACTAACAGACTGCAATCTTTACCACAAGTGATAGAGCTTGCACTCAAGAAAATCAACAAAAAAGACCTGGATACAAATTTACCATAAATATACTGTATATGGATCCTTTTTTAATCACGAAAGTCCTAATCCAGAAAAGGCTGAAGGCCATCAAAAGAACAATATTAAAGCTACAACAAATCACACAAGAAATCAGTAACTAGGACAATCTTAAAATATATACTAACGGCTCCTTCACAAGACAACATATGAACAGTAGAATGGGAATTGGGAGGGTAATCCAAACAAAGACAGGAACACATATCGCTGCATTTCAAGCAGAAACATGGGACACCCCATTCTCTACCAGAGCAGAATTAACAGCGATACTAACAGCAGTTAGCACAGTAAGCACAGGAAAGAAGATAGAAATAATCATAGATAGTCCAGGTGCAATCAATACAGTTCAGAAAATCAGGGAAAAGAACAAAACCAAGAATCGAAAAACAGAAACCCCAAATAGAAACCTGGTCAATACTATTCTAGAAATCGTAGCTATATATAATATCAAGATAAAGTGGACAAAGGTCAAAGGACATTCAGGAAATGAAGGAAATGAAGCAGCAGATAAGCTAGCCATAACAACGATACTAGACAAGCCCAGGGACATAATAAGGGTCCAGGAGTTACACTCAACAAGCAACATGACAGTACTCAGATAGGACCAGTCCTTTGTGGACCTCCCCTTCAGGACAATAGGGAAAACTCTTCTCAAGATCAAATAGGCAAGTAAATGGAGAACCCTACGAAAAACACAAGAGTGGCTCTCTGGACAGAAGTCCAAGGAAATAGATTGAAACCCCACTATGGAAACATTAACACCATCCAAATAACATCATTCAAAACAGATCAGCAGGATCACAAAGACAAAACTTTTCATTGGAAAACTTGACTCAATAAACATTCCACAATAGCAAACATAAATATATGAAAACCACATCTATACAAAAACTTAACATGCATCATATGAAAACAATATGAAGAAAGAAATCTACATATATTTATCTGTGGATCCAATAGGACAAGATTGAGGGAGAAGTATACATCCTTCCTCACTGAAGAGTGTGCAGCTAGGGCAAATAGTAACAAATAAAGGGAAGCCATATAAGACAATTGGAAAAGCCTCCTCAATCCACTAATGTCAAGAGAAACAGAAGGATCGAACAAGATAAGATGGTTGGACATCATAAGAGGAGCCATTACATACAAAATGAGACAGATAGCAGAAGAAATTATAGGGGATGCAAAAGCAGCGAAGATGGTATTAAAGGTGGTAACAGACTGTTTCTAGAAGGAGAAGAGAGAAATCTGGAAACTGAGGTGTGACCTGGTTATAGAATAGAAAAAAACCCAAAGAATCTCATCGAAGAAGAAACGTGAATGTACAAGAGAGACCCAAGGATCAACAAGCACAGGGGGACAACAGGGCTGAATCACACAAAACACTAACAGATACTTATATATAGATGTAACCAACCACTGCATAAGTATTATTTTACAGAACGGATACTCATCTAATTTACTCTTTTCCTTAAATATTGGAGTTAGTGGAGTCATAACATGCTAACATTCATCATCAAATGGATTGCAGCAAGTCATAAGGTTCGCATAGATACTGAGCCAACAGTTTTTTTTCCTATCATAAATGTAGTCTTTTTCGCAATTCAATTTGTGTATAAAAGAAGGTACCAATGATTAAATAAAAACTGGATAGCATAATTTCACCAGCTTAAAAAAAAAAAAAAAAAAAAACTATTAAAAACATTATTGATAGATTCTTAACCATTCTTTAAACAAATGGCAACTGAAATGACAGTTTTTTTCACAGTAAAAAAAACAAATCAAAACATAATAAAAAAAAATAAAAAGAAATAGGAAACACTAGATAGAAGAATCACTATATATAAATTATATATTTTAGAAATCAATAAAATTATGAAACATTCTAGTCAACATTAGATCAACTGAAACACAATATACTTTTTTTAAACAAATTTTTATAGAATAGGTAGAGTCTTGGAGATTAGTCAAATACTATATATACTAGTACTTAACAATAAGCTATATAATAGGACTATCTTTAATAAGTTTAATTAGGTAGTTAGAGAATTAAATTTATATAAAATAAATTTATAAAAATAAATTTGTACATACTCACAAATAATATTTAATAAACAAGATATAAGCTACCCATTAAAAAAAAAAAAGAATGGCATTTATAAGAAGATTATGTTAATACTTAAAAAACATAAAATTATATTTTAAATTAATTTATTAATATTGAAACAAAAATAATTGGAAATTAAAGAATAATTTACTGTAGATACTTTTTATAAATAAAAAAAATTATATTATCAAACAATATAAACAGGTCTTTTTTAGATTATAAAAAAGAATGATTTTCTTAAAAGTATCAAGAAATTTGAAATAAATCAAATATAAAACTCAAATTAAAAATTCTTATTTTAATTAGATAAAAAAAATCAATTAGAAAATTAAAATAAATTATTTAATTAATACAAATAAAAAA